>JANRGW010039683.1:0-31295 GCA_024733675.1 Psilopsiagon aymara | reverse complement strand
TCCAATCTAAACTTCCCCTGTTTCAGTTTGAACCCATTACCCCTTGTCCTGTCACTACAGTCCCTAATGAAGAGTCCACCATCCAACCATTACATGCATTTCATGCCCCTTCACCAAAGGCAGACACAGGACATTCAAGAAATCTTCCCATCTAGCTGGTGCTACCCTATTATTATTATTTTATTCATTATTATATATTCATTTGCACAGTCCTCATAATAACTGCATCAGTAGGCTATTAGTGATCATCCTGTAACCTTATTTCTGCCCTCAAGTACTGTTTTCTATTCCCTTCCTCTTTCCTTCACTTTCCCTTACTCTGGCACTTGATCTTTCTTGAATTTCTGCTGCGTTTCTGTCAGCACTTCATCTGTGTTTCTTATTTTGATCCTTCATATCAGCGTAGCCAAAGTCCATCCATTTTGACCAGTATCAAACAAGCTAATGTTTTAATTTGGAGATGGTTTTGCTAATACCAGTCCTTGTGAAGGAAATAATTATCAGGTTCAGTAAATGTAATCTTCACCATTGACTAGAATAGAAACCAAATCCTGGATTCTTCTTTTCTGTGGCAGCTACCATAGTTTAATTTTAGCCTTTTCTCCCTATTAGATGGATCTTTGCTGTTTCTCTTGGCATATATGGAGAGCTTCCACGCAGCAGCTCTGGGTCGTATTTGTCCGAGTTTAGAACTCCGGCCTGCATCCCTCTGTGTCTGTCCTTCAGCTTGTATATCTCCCCTTCCTCCTCCTCATGGAGATCTGCAATCAGAGGGAATGAACACAGAGCCTCCACTGAACTGTCGGAGACGATCGTTAAAGCTGGTCATAAGGAATAACTTGTCATCCTGCAGGAATATCAGACACGAGACAGAGCGCTTTAACCTTGCTTGACCTTCTGCTGTGCTCTTCAACTAATTAGATGAATGGGAGTTTTATTGGTGTTTCTGACCTAGATCTTTTACGTGGCAGTTCTGTGTATCTGAGCAGCCTAATGCCTCACGTTTTGTAAATCAATGCAGCTTTATCTATTTTTAAAAAGACAGATATGTTTTTTAGGCTCACTATCACATCCTCTAAATAATAATTGATTTTGTTTAGCCTAAAAAGCTATCTAATTTTGAATTGGCTCACCTTGTTAGTCAAATACAGTTCTTAGGTGTCCAGGTCTCATACGTCACACTGCTCTGTATATACCACACTCCTGTGGTATATGGAAATCTGATATCAGGAAGTTGAGAATGGGATCTCCTGCACCGAAAGCACATCTGAATTTTCACTTTATGGAGGGTTTTCAGACTCTGGGGTTTAACTGACAAATACAAGAAAGCATTCAGAGCAGATTGTGCAGCCTCATGTTACCTCAGGTGATGCAGACGTTATGGGACAGTGATAGGCGTACGCAACATTAAGCAAGCCTTAAATAGTGTTATATGCATTGCACTGTCTAGGCTGAACAGAGGAAGTTAACAGTTGATTTTATGTTCACGTACATCTTGAATATACCCTTCTCGTGGTAATTATTATCCTTCCATCCTTCCATTGGTGGAACTACAAATACTCTGATTGCCATTTGTGATGTTCTGAAATGCAGATTTGAAGTTACCCAAATAGTTACATGCAAGGTTAGGGTCATTGCTCCATCTGTTGTCTGCTGTGCTTGACGCAACTATTATTATACTGCATGTACAGATAGAAAGAACAAGCACAGTGATGTGCTTTGCAGGTGTTTCAGATGCTTTTGAACCTAACTTCTGCAACCTGTGGCATTTCCTTACCGTGCGTTCCAGACTTGTGCGCCAGTGTTTCCTCAGTTTCCATTCTGAACACGATGCATGATGTAAGTAATCCAGTTTCCAAATCAAATCCAATGAGACAGTGTTCTAAAATACATTTCTCATTATCCAGCTCTCTAACAAGGTTTTTACCCAGTCCTTTGGATTGTATAGTAAATAAATACCCATTTAATCTGTTTACATATAAGACACAAAATCCGGCTTTGATTATCCTCTCATAACAAATGTTTCACACTTTAGGTATCAAATAGATTACCTGAAGATTGACTCCGCGTAAGTACAGAATTGATTCATATAAAAATTCAGGTGTGATAGTGATTTTCAAGGCTTTTTTTTTTATGTTAGCCTTATACAAATGCAAGTGAGAAAGCGGTTGTTGTCTTTCTCTTCTGGGATGTTGGTTTGTGTAGTTTTCCTTGCAGCTAGCTCTTTAACTTTTACTGTTATTTGCCTTTCTTTGTGAAATATCAGATGGTTCGATTGCATTTGACGTGGGAAGAAAATAGGAATTACAAAAGGTCATTGTGTGGCTTTTGTAAGGAAACCACCCAGAGTAGCTCAACAGTTCCAGAAATTAAGGTATAATATTGTTTTCCTAAAATTCGGCATAATCTCCTGGCTTTAAAACTTCCCGCTTGAAAAAGCGCAAAAAGCCTATTTTGTATAGAACCTAAAGAGAAAGTATTCATTTCTCCCTGTCAAGGGGATGCCCATAAGAATTAGTGGTAGGCGTCTAAATGCAGAGGTAAGTAATAAGCAGGTATTGACTTCTGTTGAGATCAGGATCGAGATTTGTTGACCCAAAGAGGTTACAATTGACTGAAGAGTGGGGCAGTAAATCTTGTTATTGAACAAAAAGCTAAAGTCAATATATGTATTATTATAAACATTTTTCTTTTGGAAGAGATAATGAGGGCGGAGTGGTTTAAGACTTTAGACTTATATGGCCATGATAGCATCCAGCATCTATTATTTAGTCAAAGGATGGAGAATGCTTTTTTGGGGGGTTGTTTTTAAAGATCTATGGGACTGTTTATTGAATTTTAGGAGAGCACAAAAAAGGTGTGTTGTGGTTTTTATATAATTCAAGATTTAGATTGTATTCCTTATTGAATAGTATTGTCTGCACAAAGCAAGGATTTACTTGTTCATAAAGGTGGAGACAGCAAATGCTCTTTCAGTGCTTTCAAACATTGGCTAATATTAATCCACGAGTTGTATTTTTATGATTCTTATGTTTTAGTCCCTTCCATTATGCTCTGGTCAGTGCATTACATTTTACATTATTGCTTGGAATAATAGAGGAGGCAGAGCACAGAAGAAAACAGGAATCCATCCAGCTGAAGATATTAAGCTTATTAATTAAAATCACATGCATCCCATATTGAGAGCAGACTGTGTGAAAAAATCACTGTTGAATTGCTGTTTTATAACATTTAATATCTTCTACACTGCTTGCAATGGCATTCACAGCCATGAACAGCTCCACTGTGGCCCACGGCTGGGACCTTTTCCCTGCCATGCGCCTCCTTCTCTTTCCTGCAGCACAGAATGGCATAGGACTGAATTCAGATCTCTTCTTCATTCTCCTGGTGGGTGATGGGCTCGAAGAAGTTCTCTTCCTGACTCTATGTAACCTCAAAACCAGGTATCGTCATGGCAATTGCCTACTGTCAGGCCTCAGCATCTAGAAGAGACCTGGGGAATCATATGTCCCACAAGAGCAGTATTTGCAAATTCACTGCAAAAAAAAAAGCTTATTCTGAATTGAAAACTATTTCCTCTCCATTTATGCATGTTCTGCTCTGGAAAATACAGGAGGGAAGGGCAATTGTTTCATCCCTAGTTTTGCCCCGTAAGAAACGTGCATATTAGCACTTTGATGTAAATGGTGTGACCTGGAGGCCTCAGCTGCCCACAGATCTGGCCAGTGTTTAAGGTCATCCTGCTGTATTTGGCCCACCTTACTGCATTTTCCGTCTGCTGATGAGTATAAATCAATTGCCATTTCCAAGCTATTGTAAAGGCTGTTGATTCAAATCTTCAGTAGCTGAAAGTGCCCACAGATTTATCCAGACCTCCTGAAACTTCATGTCTGCTCACAAGACAGATTCCAGCCCTTCTCTATGGCTATGCATGCTGTTTGATGGCACATGAATGAGCATGGCTACTTGTTGGTGCTGACGTGGTCATGGTGGCGGTTGCTGATACGGATCATTAGATGGAAAGAAAGGATTTCAACCAAGTTAATGGTGAAAATTTAGTAGGAGCAGGACCAAGGATATCAAATGATGCTTTAATGTTTTGAGCTTCAGCACTGTCAGGTTCTGAGTTGTGGCTTCTTTGTGTGGGGAGATTTGTGTAGATTCTGGTCATACGTATTTTTGGTGTGAGCTGCCCGAATGCCTTTGTGTGTGCTGGGCTCAATGTAAAATGTGTGCGTAGCAAGTGAACTGTAAGCTGGATTTGTGGAGTAGAAGGGAAAATCTACTTAGGATGACATGCTGCTTCTGAAGCTCAGGCATGCCAACTCTGTTCCTTCTGACTGAGATACCCCTCTTTGAATAAGAGAGAATTTAAGCACAGTGTTAACAGGTAATACGAACATAGTTATTGAATTGCCGAATGCTGGGATGAATGTCCCATCTGATAATGACATCTTCTAGTTTGAAAACAGTGTTTCTGCACTCATTTTCCCATAAGTACATTACCCATTTTGATCTTAATAAGCTGTTTTGTCTTTATAATACAAGGTAGCACAGTATCAGAGCAGTGCCATGCAGATACACAACGTGGCTTTTAGAAGAGATACGCTAAGATGGTTTATATGGGATTTATTGGTGTATCACAAAGACAACCTTGATTGTTGAGATCACAGTTTGCTCCTCCTGGTTCTCCAGGGTTCAAACTAGAGATGTGCTGCTCTCCCTATGGTTTGCCAGAGTGGGATTCATAGAGAATAATGTCAAGCCGAACCAACTTAAACTGGTAAAAAATGACTTAGTCCTTTCAAAGGGGATGGGCATAGTGGGTTGTGGGGGTAAAAATCCTTCCAGCATCGTAATCCTTGTAAGTGCAAGGAGCCTTTACGTTATAGTCAGTGGGGGATGATTGAGGAACGAGAAGTTGAAGAGCAAAAGGGGGGTCCTGGCTGATTTTTGATCCTGCTGGGGGAGGCTGTGCTTTGATTTCCGCTGGGAAAGCACAGTGCACACCTGTGGAATTACATAGAACACTGCATCATAATGAGAATAAGACCCTGAATTTTCTCCCTTTAGCTCTGGCCCAGCCCGTGTCTAATGAAGCAGCGAGTGTGTGATGGCTCTCATTCAGCTCTTTGTGGCGTGGCTTGCAAGTGTGTGGAAATCTGTACCTGTTGCCCTTGGCATATATATTCTGGTGTTGCTCTTGGTTGTTTTGAGGGGGATGACTAATAATGTTCCATTAAAACAAGTTCACTCGTCAGGCCAGATTATTGTCTTTTCTTTCCTCCCACAGTTGCAGCCTTATTGTATTTAATGGCACAGTTCAGGGTTTTTCTCTCTCTGCTCCTTGTCACTCAGAGGTATTTAAAAGAGGATTTAAAACGGCTATTTTTTGTGCTTAATCCTTGATCCCTTCTGCCCCCCGCCAAAGCTTGCTTATTCACTGGAAATAGCAACCTAAATCCACATTTTACAGCTCTAGTTTAATTTTTTCTTGTGCCTTTGCAGTATAAATGGTTGTTCAATTCAGACGTTCAAAATTAAAGTGAAGTTGCCAATGGAAACGGGTGACTCATTATACAATGAGTGAGGACAAATAAAAAGGTGCCTGCTTTTAATAATTGCCAGATACTGACTTCAGGTGAGGTGAGGATCACAGTTTATTAGCCCAAGAGGTAAATATTGACTGAAACTTTGGTGCCTTTCTTTTTTTCCTCCTTTCCTGATAGCCCAGACAGGAGTGCAGAGGATTTACTGAACACCTCCATCTGCCTGCACAGGGAGATGAAGATGTGTGCGTTTTGCCTGCAGTTTGATGCTTGTCTTTTGTGCTGGCTCTCTCAAGGGTAAAACCATCTCTGGTGTAGTTTAGAGGGGTATTTAGAATCACCTCACTGCTGTTTCTTTGTCAGTGATTCTGGCCCTGACAAGCCAGAACCTTTCTCTTTCCACAGGGTTTTGCTTCTGAGGGCTTCATGATTGCATCCCCAGCTTGGCTGTCTGCATTCTGCCTCCTGCCCTCGCCATCTCCCTTCCTGATGCCTCAGAGCCCCTTTGTATTGCAGCAGCCCTCAGAAGGGTGTTCCTTGTGCTGCTGACATCCTATTCACTCTCAAGAAAGGGCTCCTCTGTTGAATTACTTGCCTGCTGTAGAGCACCTTGTTTGGCTCAGATGAGCCTGCTGAAACTGCTATTCTGCTCTGTCCTACTTGGAAAACCAGGCTTTGCCAGGTTCCCTCCATCCTTGACTCCTCCATCCTTCCAACAGGCTGCATTGTAGGCTCCATCCTCAGATGCTGGTAAACATGCAGTTGACACAGGTGACAGGTTCCTTAGTACAACCCTTCTAAGGCAGTTTGTGCTGAAAGATATGTTTTGGATTCCTGAGGCATTTATGACCCTTTCCTGAGTAGGGCTCTTGCGGGCTTTAAATGCTGCCACGGTTTTGCTCATGTTTATATGATGGTATTGCTGTCACTAGGAATTCATGGGATAACAGAAACGTGATTGGCATTTTGAAGGAGAGGACCAGCGAGTACCAGTTGAACACAGCCACTGCATCCCTGTCTTGCCAGCCAAAGGAAGATGTTGCAGTGAGATTCAGCGTGGTTCTCTGAACAGGCTGATTTCTAGGTTTGCTTCCCTTGTGTTCTCCTTTTCTTTCCCTTCTTTCTCTTTCCTCAGTCTTGTATCTTGTCAGATGTTCTGCTGTTTCTTTCTCAGTATCCTTATTGCCCACTGGCTTTTTTGCTTCCACATCTTCCTCCAAGGATGGATTTTTGTTGTTCAGAGTTTGATTCCTATGGGGCGATACCACACAGGGTTTGGTTTCCATATATTGTAAACATTACAGTATAACTCCGGTAGTTGAGGACTGCTCAGTGAGAATTGAAAACAAGCTCTGAACCTGCGGAAAAAATCCATCTGTGAATAAGGAACCATACTATAACATACTATATATTTAATGGCCTCAGGCTGCAGCAAGGGAGGTTTGGATGGAGATGAGGAGCAATTCCTTCCCCAAAGGATGCTTGGGCATTGGAACTGCCCAGGGCAGCGCTGGAGTCACCATCCTCAGAAGTGTTCTCACCCCATGGAGACGAGGCCCTCAGTGCCATGGGTCAGTGGTTGCCTTGGCAGTGCTGGGAACTGTTGGACTGGATGAGCTTAAAGGGCTTTTCCAACCTGGTTGATTCCATGATCCTCAGAGTGGTTTAAGCATTGTTTTAATGCTCTGTAGGGTTACAGACTGACGTGGAGCTATTGCATCTCAGAGACTCCAAGTCTGTTCTGCAGCCTTCTAAGTGACTGACTTGTGTCTGGTGTAACGCAGCCTGTGTGACCTGATCCAGTGACACCTATTACCTCTCCAGATGAGGCCCATAAAGCACTTTTGGGCTCAGACCAATGTAAAAGGGCCAGAAGAAATGAGTTTAAAAGCCTGAGCGCATTTCCCAATGGACATAGCAGTCCACATCACAAAATTTATATACATAATTTGCAATAATTGGCAACTTTAGGAAGCAAAGCAAAGAGCAGAATGGAGCTACTTTGGGCAATTACTTACGGCTGTGTTTTGTCTCAGATGCTTCTGCAAGGAAAGTCTCACCCGTTTGGTGGTTCAGATCATTAGTACCAAAGCTCTGTTCCCTGCTCTGGATGAGGAGCACACATTCACTCCCTACTTAACACATTGGGGATGAGGAGCACACATTCTCTCTATTTAACAAGCACATTTGCTGTATTCTTTAAAATTTAAATGATTTGTCTTCCTTTATTTCCCAGTGCTCGGGTGAAGACACTGTCCCTCCCCAGACTCTGCTCCCTCTCAGTTGCCCTCCAAGTGTTTCATAGGAAAGGTCACAGTCTCACAGTCCTCGCTCCTTGCAGAGCGGAGCTGGCTCTCTTCTGTCGGATAAAGCCGTTCCCCATCTCCACTGCAAGGGAGGTCTCCTGGCAGCAAAACAAATGTGGTTAGTTATGTGTGGCATGAACCTCAGCTGCACTGGGAGCTGAGCTCTGGATAACATGTAATGGTAATGTATCTAGAATTACAAAGCCAACCCATCAGCCTCTCTCAAGAAATCTAACTATGAAATGCTTTATTTTGCCTGGGGAAAGTCTATTTGGGGTCCATCATCTGGTTTCCAGGAAGGTCCAGCACTCCCCCTTCCCCTGTTCCTTAGTAGAATGAATGGCATATAAAGAGGTCAAAGAGACTACCAGTGTCATGCCATAAATCAGTGGTTCAGCTCAGAAGAGAGCCCAAAAGGCTCCTGCTCATCTGGTGTAAACTGACTCATTCTGCTACAGTCGACAGAGATCTGACAGCAGCAGATTTGCCCCCAGAGCTTCTGAATTCCCACTTTAGATTTATCTAACTGCTACTTCAGATACCACTTCCCCTGCTTTCCATGGGGGCATTTTATTAATACCCTCCTAATAAGTGCTTTTCAGCTACAGCTTCATAGGATATCCATGCTTCTCCCCCACCCACCAAAACCGTAGCAAGTGTACGTGATGATAAAATACCAGGAGCCAATTAAGTTTAATTTAAATTTAGCTTTTTTGCCCTAAACAAATCCTGATGTATCCTGTATATTTTTACTGCCAGATCATGATTTACTAACTCCATTTGGGGGGTTAAAGAGAGCGTGACCTTGCCCCGTATTAATATTTAAAGATTACCGTGCACATGAAATCAGATGCTGACACAAGTCTCAAAGGACCAAGAGGTTTTTAATCTTCCGAAGAGGCAGTGCCACACTGAAATACGGATTACTCCATTCAGAGCAGAGTATGTAACAAATGCCCCACTAGCAGGCATCAGAGACTGCAATTTTCATTCAGTGCAATCTGCTGCACAAATATCAGCTTCTTGTCTAGAAGGGAAATTGCAGTGCCACAAAGGCCAGCGCTTGACATCATAGCAAAGGCCAGCAGCAGCAGCTCAGACATCGCAGCAGAAAGAGTTTGCCGTCGTGGCCTAAATGCGGGAGCCATTTAGTGCCCTTTTCAAAGCAATACATAGATTTTACTCGTTGAGAAAGGTGAAAGTTTACTTACATTTCTGTACAAATGCAATTTAGAACAGTTTAGGAGCTGTGATTTTTGTCTATACAATGGCACAAGCCTGAAGTCTGAAAATCGCCTTTTTTCCTTTTAACACAGTTAGGTAATAAGAAAGGCAGAGCTGTTTAATAGAAACAATTGATGTTTAACATAAATGACTAATTTTAAGGCTTTTTTTTAAGCATAGGTATTTTCTTTAACAAAAAATGCTTAGCCTGTTATAATTTTAAGCTCATTTCTTCCCAGTGCACCTAAGCCTCAAGCAGATACATGACCTGGGAAGCTGTAGATGAAACTAACTTCTCGTGGCATTTGGGATGTGCTCAGTTTGTACAGAATTGCTGTAGATGTGGTTTCTGATTAGAAGAGTTCCTGTGCTTTGATACGGGATCTGAAAATGACGACAGAATGGCTCTTCCCAATCTCCTTTGGGGTGGGGGACAGAGGTGGCAGCCTGATGCTCCTCGTCCCTTCTGTCATATTGCTGACAGATAGTTGCAAAGGGTCACCAGGAAGCACTGATGTAGTTTGGAGGTAGCCAAGACATTAGATTGGTGTGGCAGAGTTAGGGTGTTAAAGGATTCCAGCCTTGAGGAATTTGGAGCCTGTAAAGGTGCATAAGCCTTTCCTAATCATCAACTGAGAATTACCAGTATATTTGCCCGTGGTTTACATTCAATTGCAGTAGCCATTAAAATGAAAAAAGAGCTAGACCTGTTGGGGAGTTGTGGATTGATGGATTTGATGCAAGGAGAGTGAGAGCATCCCTTTGTGGACTTGCAGCTCTGCTTGCCGTTGGGCGCTGAAGATGACCATCGTTTTGGTGTTGCTGTGCTGTTGAATGTAGTATCACCATAACCTAACCCTCAGCTGGCCATTTCACAAGCAGGGCACGTCATCTTTGTTCCCTTTACGACCATTAAGGCTTTTTAATCTTCTTTACCCGTAGCACCCCTTTTCCCCAGGCCCCTTTTTCCCCCAAATGTTTCCACTCCCAGCAAGATAATGAGCAACAGGAGCAGATGCTGGGGAAACACCTGCACCTTCTTATTGAGTGAAGACATAACAGGGGATGGAGATTTCTGCCTTCACTGCCTCCCAAACTGTCAGTCTTAGTTCAGCATCTTTGCTGGGCAGCTGATCTGTTTCCCTCTAAATTTGGTTATCTTCTCAGACTTATGTGGAGACAACATTTGTTCAAAGCCTTTTGGTCACTGCGAGCACAATCTGATCTATTTTATCCTAAATGAGTGTTTTTCTTAGTGTGACTGCCTGAGAGCATCATCCTGCTGAGTCTCCAAGAAAGCCTTGCAGTGAGTCACGAGTGCAGCAGGATGGCATGATGCCCTTCACAGGAATAACAGCTACAGATGCATGGAAAAGCAATAGGGAGAATTTGAGAATCTGTAATTCTGTGCAAAATCTGTGACACTTCTATCATCAGCATTGCTGATAGTACAAATGGGACTGAACCCACTGATAAGTGCTTTGGTCCAATAAATTCACTTACTGTTTATGATCCCTCCAGTCGTGTTTTTAACTGTTTTGGCATTCCGTTTAAATCTTCCTAAGTATTCTTGCTGGTTCAGTGCTCTCGACCAGGAAGCTTGTGCGTTTGTGAGGATTTGGACTTGATCATGAATGATTCATGAAATGAGCTTAGAAAACTAAGTTTAACATCTTATTCAATGCTGAGGGGGGAAAAAAAGAGCATCTTCTGCCATACTTGTAACAACTTTGCTAAAAAGGAAGAGTCTCAATGTCTCATTTTAAACACTGAAATTCAGAGCATCTGTTGCCTTTCCAGCTCAACATCGTATCTACTGAGAAGCAAGAGGAAGCATTTTTATCTACTACTGTAGTCAGGCTGTCTTAGGACAACAAAATGTATAACCCAGGGTGCTGGGGATTGATGCCTCTTCTTCCTTCTTCTTTCTCTTAACCTCTTTGTGCATTGCACATAGAAATACCCCGTTCTTTACTACCTCATTTCTGATGTATAGGTATGGCATTCATAACCTGGGAACTTCCAGTGCTGTTTTCCTGCTGTGCGTATTCTCTACAGATGATGTTTGAGCCTTGGTTTTCGCACCACCAAAATGGGGATAATTGTGTCGCTTTGATGTACTGATAAAAGTGCTTTGTGAGAGCTAAATATTTCTTTGTGGAACATGCCGGAGCATGTTTAGAAGCTCTGTATAGGGATAGGAGGAAGAGTGAGACATGGGTCTGATGAAAAACAGTGAGGACAAAACAGAGCAGAAGGCCTGTGGTTATTCCCTCCCTGTTCTTTGTCTCCTATACCCGCTCTGCAAGAGGATGAGGGTTTTTCCTCTTCCTTTGCTCAATGCAAAGATGACAAGAGAGCAGATACCTAGGGACACCTGCTGAGAGGATAAAATACAGTAAACACGAACATGCTCCGGTGATAGTTTTGCTTGTACAATAGTGTCCTGGGTTTTGATCCAGAGTTATAGAAAGTTTAAACATAAGAAGCAATAAATTAAACCAAATTCAGATGCTTTTGTTATTCAACCTCAGGGTTGGGGTTGTTTCTGTTCATTGTTGGGCTTCAGGGTTTTTTCAAGCTGGAAAATAATCTAATGTTGTTAAGAGGATGATGAAAAAAAGAAACAGAAGTATTTCTGAACAAGGTCTTCTAAGGTGTCCCCTGGGCCTGTGATTTTAAACTGATCGTGCCTTAATTGCAGCTTCTCTGTGTGTTTGTTAGGCCATAGCCGTGCTGCGGTAAGGTCTCGGTGCTTTTATCTAGCCCTCCCCTATTCTCTGTTTGTTCTTCAGCGAGGATGAGAGGAACCCTTGCAGTATGCAAATATGGAATGCTTTCTCTGCTTCTTTCTTTAGAGGCATAAAAGGATTTGTTTTAAAAGGCATGTTGAATATATGGCAATAAAGACTTAAATCTTCAGAAGCGGGCAAGCTACACTCCCTCCGCACTTCACAGATGAAGCCTGGCTTCTGCAAAGAAAGAGTTTGTTAGGAGAAGCACAGAAAGCAGCATTTCCATAATGATTTGCAAGAAAGACTTTTGGAACACATGGCACTGTCTTTCCTTCAGAACTGCAAGTCCCTGGAGACCAAATTCTTTACTACTTAATCACTGCGGTAATTAGAGATGATGTTGGCAAGCGTTCACTGAACGTTGTGTCATTTTTACATCTGAAAACATTTTGGCGTTCCTTTCCGTTCCCTTTATGCGGTGTGTTCTGGTCTGTCCCCTGGATGATTAGATACATCTGACCTTTTCTTTGGGACCAGGTCAGTTTTGCAGTTAAGAGCTGTGTTGGTCTGCACTGATAAAACCAGGAACTAAATCGTTCTATTTACGGTTTAATTGCCCACCGAGCATTTTTTATACTGACTCGTACACAAGCTACAAGATGGGAAACAAGTCTCTGGGTGAAAGAGGGGACTCCAGCCACAAAAAATGGCCTCCAAACATGGAAAACTGCAGCACCAGAGTATGAATAAACATCAGTCGGGATGAAGCAGAGCTCTGTAGATGGAGAATAATATTGAAGCATCAAAACTGGGTGAGAGATGGCCCTGGTAATGAGAAGTGCCCTGGGGAGTGCAGGCACAGAGTGGGACTCAGGCCTCCTGTACCCCAGGACCCACAAAGCAGCATCCTCATAACACTGCAGCTTTCCCTCTTTTCCCCTCGCCACTGTGGGGACCTTCCAAGTGATGCCAGATGAGGAGAAAGGGGGAAGTGAAAGGGCTGCTTAACCCCCAGATCTGTAATTTGGAGCCTCTGCTAGTAAAGTTGGGGGGGATTGTTTGTGTGGGTTTAATAGCAGCTCTGGAAAGAGTGTAGGCTGGCTTCATTGTGTTCCAGGTCTGTGCCTGGCACTGCTACTTCGGGGACGTAGGAAAGAATCTTCTTACAAGAGATCATAACAGCTGGAAACAATGTGAGTATCATCCTCCTTCCTAAAATCCAAGTATCATTAACCACGTTAACTGACTTACCAAGGCAGCAGTGCACGCTGGAAGATCCCTGCACTACTCTTACAAGCTTAATCTGCCCTTTTAAACTCTTCAGCTTCACTTTCAAACTGTTTATGTGTGTTATGTTTTACTGTTATGGATGTGACTTTACAAAATAGCCTTTGGTGGGTTACTGAAGCCTTGCAAAAGTTAGATGTGGAGGGTACAGCAACGGCATGGCTCCGATGAACACCTCTCCTTGACCCCATGTGTTTGAGCATCCTTCAGCTGCACACACATTGTGGTATACCTCACATTTTGCTCAGGTGTTGGCCAAAGAGTGGTTCTCACTTCTACTTTCAGTCTCATTTCTTACAGGCTGCAATAGAAAATCCATAGACTTTAAAGTTCGACTTAAGTGACAATTGATGTGACTAATGACCTTTTATAAGACAAGGCGGTAGATTAAAATGTCTTCTGGGATGCTTTCAGAGGAGGAAAACACACAGGAAAAATGAGATGACGAATACAAAAAGGGAAAAGAAAACAAAGTTGGTAACATAAGCAAGCTCTAACAGCCATTATGCTTTGAAATTCTCTCTTCACAGCCTACAGATCTTTGCTTTGACTCACGCATACCGTATCTAGCAAAGAGAGAAATGACAGCTTTTTACCATTCAGTTATAACTGATATACTACCAAATCATTTCAAAATGTGGGAAAGCTGAAAAGTACACCAAAAAAATAACAAAGGAAAGCATAGGCAAAGGACAGCATCTAAAATGTGCTCGTTTTCTAAGCTAGGTTATATACATCCCCCCCTTATATGCGTCTGTATGGAGCATCTGCTGTTCTATCAAGGGCTTGAGAGCCAGTGTGTGTGTATAGACAGACGTGTAGATGGAACTGTGGCATAGTCCACACACTCTGCGAGGCACTGGAAGTCTTCCAGCTTAATAGCAGTCAGATGTGTTGGAGAGTCTCTATACAGCTGTGTACCTAAGGCTGTGGACTGGTGTGTGTGTGGCCAAGCCCTGCCAGAATGACACAGCCCAGCACAGCGGGTGGGTAAGACATGATGATAGTCAAGGGACAAGAAAGGAAAGGAGTTTAACAAACCTAACTGAGAGCTGTAAAACACAAATCCCTGTGTCTATAGGTAAGCTAGGAACGGTTGAGCACCTAATTCTAGTATTAACCTATCACTGTATGTTCTAGGACCAGGAAAGCTGGTGATGTGTAATAGCTCAAAAGCCATTGAAGAAAATCACCGCTCCTCTTAATTCCGCTTACAAGCCTTTTCTGCAGTATGGATTATGTCTCAGAGGTAAGTGATAGTATCTATTCTTTCTGCTGCTAATCCATATGTTCAGTTTGCATGGTGGGTTTAGAAGTCCACTGCGGTCCTGAATTAACTGGGTACTGGTATCTCTAGAATAAAACTAATTCTATGAAAGCTCCTTAGAAGAATATCTGGCCTAAGGCTGATCTCTCTGCTGCTATGATAAACACATCTGTTAGTGTATTAGTGGCCTCATTTACCAGAGGACAGGTTCTGGACTCATTGGAAACTTCAGACTGTACGTGCCCGATTGCTTCTTTTCTCCAACGTTTAAGATTCCAGCGCCGTGGCTAATCAGCACTGTGTGTGACAAAACCACCATTTGTGATTTTGTCTGCTCCCCTAAAACAAGTGTGATTTTTCCTTTCATTTCAGGCTGCCATGTAAATAAATCTCCCAAGAGATAAAGCTGGTTTTGCTCTGAAAGTTGTTTCAGCCTTTGTTACATGTAGAACATCTGCCACACTGATACCAAAAAGGATTGAATTGGGGGAGATTTTTATGTCGCCAGTTCAAAATTCAGATGCCTCAAGCCAAATCCCTTTGTAATGGGTGTGGATATTGTTTCCTAGGCTCTGATCATGCATATTGCAATATCTCGTTATACATGACTCAACAAACAAAATGTAGGTGTTATTTGAACCTTTAATTTTTAAGCATTACTCTGTGTTCTGTTTTTCCTCGGTGACCATGGGGCAGTAGGTATTATGGGATGCACTTTAAACATTGCTGAGTGGCTTGAAGATCATAGAATGGTTCATCAGATACCTTGAGAGTGTGAACAGGGGCTCAAGCGCAGTTCCCAAATCCATGGTGATGGTATAATATAGATAAGTTTCTGTATCTTACTTTGCCTTGGTTTCCATTCTCGGTAATGTTTTTACATCCATTAATTGGGTTAATAACAATGGGTGTATCTTCTCCAAGGTAGCCTTCTGTTAAAAGAAAGGCTTTGAAAAGGTAAGCATGAATGTTTCCAGCTTGGCTCTGCTTTTAAGCTCAGGATGTAGTTTGTTACTAGCCCTGGGAAAACAGAAGAAGCCAAAATGCATCCTTTTCTCATTGAAAGAGATAACCTGTTTTTTCTCTTGAGGCTCTTACATTACTCACTCTGTGACTAACAGCTTAAGTGATACATGCTTTTAAGAGTTACATCCTGAAATGAGAGATCCATGTTTTCAAACCAGGAGATCAAGTGCAGCAGGGGTGAAAATCAGCAAGAATTGTGCTTGTAATTGTGGTTATATTAAGGGTTATTTGTACCCCCATATGTTCTGTCACAAGGAGTACCCTTCTGGTTGCTGGCCTTAGCAGAGAGGTCAAGGGCTCTGTGCAGAAGACTGAGTTACCTTCTCAGGCTTTGATGGACTTTACCAGGTCTGTCTCTGTTACCATAGTTCCCATTTTCTTCTCGAGGCAAGAAATAGAAGCATCTCAGTGTGTAGTTCACAGTGGCCTTGATCAGTCCATTGACATAGGGTCCCTGCCTGTGGTGGGGTTTAAGGGAATGAGAAGTAACTACACAGAGGCCCCTTGTGTGTAGGTAAAAAGCGGTCTTTTCCCTTCTTTGCTTGAATTTAGCCATCCCCCTGTTCATGGAAGCTTGGTGTGATTATGTCTGGGTCACCAGATAGGTAGTGGCTTTCTTCAGCACGGCTTTATAAGCATTATTGTCTAATTACTGCATATTCCAGAAACTCGGGTATCAACTATTAATTGAGTTTGACCCCTTTTGGCTATGGGCATTTTTCTTGGGTCTCCTATTCGCATCGCTCTTTTCACTGCTGTTC
The DNA here is from genome assembly GCA_024733675.1 of Psilopsiagon aymara. NCBI lineage: Eukaryota > Metazoa > Chordata > Aves > Psittaciformes > Psittacidae > Psilopsiagon > Psilopsiagon aymara. The sequence goes on along the minus strand of JANRGW010039683.1, from coordinate 15,140 downwards.
CCTTTCCTTTCTTGGACTTCCTCCGCTTGCAGGAGGTCTGCTCTAAACTTTCAGAGCAGCAAGGTCAGTAGCTTTGCCTAAGCACTATTCTTAGTGCTTAACTTCTGTTGTAAAAGCAGTGGCTGCAATTAAATACCAATAATGATACCTCTTCCACAGAAACAATGATTGCCTTAGATACCCTCTCCCTCCCTAAAATCACTGTTCCCTGCAGCACAAGAAAGGCCATGAGAAGGGCAGGGACAAGCCTTTACTGCCCTTCACTCTCCCTATTTTACTCAGTGGCAATTTCAGATCGCTTTATTCCCATGCCAGCTTCATTCCCCCTTCTTTCTTCATCTCTGGGCAGTGGCCAGGACTTGGGAGCTAATGCAGGTATTGTTGTGCAGAGGCAGTATTCTCTGTTCCTTTTACCTTAATAAATAGATGCTATCTGCAAGAGAAGAAAGGCAGTATGTGTTTTCTTTTAATTCCTCTTGCAGGCACTGTTCAAGGGTAGGGACCTCATTATGTTCCAGCCAGACATGAAGTTTTATTTACAGTTGCTTCCTTCAGTGCAGCTGTGGCAAATGATATCAGCCCTTCCATCTATGCATTATCATTACTTCCTTGCTTTCATACCCTTTCCAGAGCTACACTACCACTGACCTGATGAACCCATTTTCTTTCCAAATCACTCCTATTTTATGTTCAGAGTGCTTGGGACAAGCTCAATGGCAGTAGCTAAAAGAGTAGGCAAGTGGGCACGTATAATAAGAAGGTCAGAGTCTATTTTCAGGTGCTTGTTTGGGGACACTGCTGAAGAAAGCAGGGAGCCATCAGTACCCATATAGGTGTCAAAAGTTGGTCCTCGCACATCCCACATAGGGCAACACCAGGGAAAACAGCCATTGACTCCCTTGATGCCTATTGTTTGATCAGGGATGCTAGAGAAGGCCTCAGAAGACACTCATGCCAGGACACAACCGATTCACCTCACACGTGCCCAGAAGCAGAGATGCAATTCTTTATGCTGTTGGTTTGAAGGAAGGAGACTCTCATCCTTCCACAAACACTGACAGCTAGACTGATAGATGGACCTACAGCGGACGGGTGACAGTATGATGGGGATCAGTGGCTCCTTGAGGTTTACTTACCTTTTCTGCAGCGATCATAGCTTCCAGTAGGAACCGCCAACAGACAGCTGCTTGTGTTTTACCCTCCTGTTCAGCCATCACTTTCAGCCACATCCCTGTGTCAGCATGGAGCAGTGGCTAGCATCCTGCTGGGTTTTGGATTTGTGGGGCTGTGTCTATGGCTCCACACTCCAGCATCGCTGGATCACTTCCCTTTTCTTGAGGCTCCTTTTCCTGCTTGTCTACCTGGAAGACGTAGGCATTAGCACTGTAAATACTCATCCTCCAGTCCTCAGCTGAGCAAGGCAGCGTAGCAGGACTGAAAGCTTTGCCTTCTCCTGAGTTTTCAACAGCTTTCTCTTTCCGGCCCTCTCTGTCTTCCTGCATCTCCATCTCCCAACGTCTGTTTTGTGCTCCTTTTCTCTCTCACATCTCTCCCAATGCATCTTTGCAGTTTCCTGCCTTTCCCTTCAGCAGCAGAGTACACTGTGTCCCACAGACCATTCTAATTACATGCTCAGCTGCCTTGTGTGTGGGGACAAAGAATGGTCACTGCTGGCACAACATTACAGCTTAGCTTAGCGCTCATCCCCATTACCTGCATTAACAGGGTGGTACTAAAAGCTCTCTCATACCTGTCTTTTTTTCCCCCTAGAAGAATGACCAAGAGCTCGATTAGTTAATCTGAGCTACCTACAGTGACTAAGCATGTTGCCAATAAGGAAATAGGCTGCTATTATACAGCAGCTTCTATGGTAACTTATTAGAGGCTATAGTGAAGAAATGCACTCTTTTTATTGAGTACACTCTGAACTGCTGCTGCTGCTCGGTTTGCTCCGAGTTGTGAATCTGCTCTGAGTTATTTTTACCATTTGAGACTTGCCAGGCTTTATAGCATGTTTTGCACAAGAACTCAGCTGCCCTTTCGCTGCTGTGTTTGTAGCTCCTTTCCAAGGAAGCTGCCTGCTGTTCCCAGGTTTCTCTTCCTCTCTCCCTCTTACTATCCCCTTTAGCTACAAGAAATGCAAATAACTGGTTTAAATTCTGTGTTTTGCGGGGCAAACTTCCTGCTGAGACTCAACTTAGGCCAACCGATGGCGTCTCCCTGCCTGGAGAGAACCTTTGCTGATGGCAGGCATTTAAAAGGAAACCTGCTCGGTCCCTATTAGCCAGCAGGGCTGAAGGAGACAATTGCCCTCTATGTGTGTTCACCACTTGTTCAGGATTGGGACTGTTTATTTGGATCACTTTCTTCTTTGGTATCATCCAATGGGGCAGGCTGAGTCTCCACTTGATTCTCATTTCTCTTCCAGGTCAAGGCTGAATTTCCCTTGGATTCCCATAAGTCCATAGCAGTGTTCCTGTTGTTCTCCTGATCATCCAGTTCCAACCCCTGCCACGGGCAGGGACACCTTCCATAGAGCAGATTGCTCCAAGCCCCTGTGTCCAACCTGGCCTTGAGCACTGCCAGGGATGGGGCAGCCACAGCTTCTCTGGGCACCCTGTGCCAGCGCCTCAGCACCCTCACAGGGAAGAGCTTCTTTTGTCTGTCTGTATTTCCTCTATCTAATGTACATCTTCCCTCTTTTAGTTTGCTGCACTTCTTACCGCAGGGCAACCTTTTACTGCAGATACGGAGGGATTCAGTGACTGGTAGACATGCAGTTGCCCCCCAGAAGGTGTCAGTTCTTTGTTACTGTAGATGAGAGACAAGTGCTGTATTCATGTCCTTATGCTGGAACAATTTTCATTAGGGTTGCTGATGGTCCCACTTTGTTGAATGGGACCTCGGCATAATGCTAAAGGGAACATTCTGCTTGATGCTCTCTTTCCCAGCCCTTTGTCCTTCCTTCCCCCATGGTAAGTGGCAGCACATTTGTGAGCTTTCGATTTGAATGGAATTTCTTTCTGGCTGTGAGCAGAATAGAGAAAGAATCAATAGCTCTATTGATACATGATATAGATATGTGATACTGCGGGATATGGGGTACTACTGATAGAAAAAGTGAAGACCATTTATTTATTCACATTCCCGAATGCCAGCGTTCGTTATGAGACCTCAGTGCCCGTGTCCTGCTCTTCCCCCAGGTGTGCAGTAGGTTTTTTGTTGCCAAATCCAAGCAGAGGACGTTTTGCCCATTGCACATCACTGTGTTCTGTGCTGGTTCTCCTTCTGCAAGCACCTTCAGGTGCTTTTCCAGGGCTCCCGTTTTTGTTTTGTTCAAGAACAAGTTAAGGAAAAAAAGAGTTACTGGAGGTTTTAAAACCCATTTTCTTTTTATCTCGTGTTGGGTTAAAGCTTCCCTCCTAAGCAGCTTACAATCATATAAACAACCTGCAGGAAAAACCTGGCTGTCAATCTGCTGCTGTAAATTCCTACAGGTCCAGGGGCTTCAGGAGCTGGATATTGCACCTCCAGGCCTTGGAGTCAGAGATAACTATCAGATAATTCACTCTTCCAACAAATATTCAGAGCAGGTGGAGAACAGGAAGGGAGAAGAGGAGGTGTGCTGAGAGCAGAGGCAGGAGTGGGGTACCTGCCTTGCGGGAGGAGGATGGAGACCCATAAGCCCAGTGCATGCTTCTGCCTGGCACCCATGCCTTTGTGCTTTACCCGGCTCCTCAGGTACAAATTTGCTCTCTTGGTCTAAACCACGTTTCCTTCTTTCAGCTTGTGAAGGTGCACAGCACAATCCCAGCCCCTGGGGCTGCTCAAGGAGTGCGGTGCCGCTCCGGCTTTCGAACTGCTCGGGAATAATGAGCAAAATCTGATTCATAGAAGGTAAATTCAGGAAGTTGAGTCAGCTGCACTGGAGTGCGAAATGGAGCCGTTACCCCAGATCTGTCAGGGTTGGAAGGGCCCTCTGCAGGTCACCCTGTCCAACCCCTGCCAAGGCAGAGCCACCCAGAGCAGGGCACACAGGAGCATGTCCATGGTGGATTTGGGATGTCTCCAGAGAGGGACACTCCACAACTCCCCGGGCAGCCCGTGCCAGGGCTCTGCCATCCTCATGTAAAGAAGCTCTTCCTCATGTTGAGGTGACACTTGTATGTTAGTCTATGGGCTTGCTCCTTATCCTGTCACAGGGCACCACTGGAAACAGTCTGGCCCCATCCTCCTGGCACCACCTTTAAGCTATTGATCTGTATTGATGAGATCCCCTCTCAGGCTGCTCTTCTCCAGAATAAGCAGGCTCAGCTCCTGCAATCTCTGCTCGTGAGAGAGATGCTCCAGACCCCTGAGCATCCTTGTGGCCTCCGCTGGACCTTGTCCATCAGCTCTTTGTCTTTCTTGTACTTTTCAATGGACTCAGGACTCCAGATTATAAACCAAAACACTGTACAGCAGCATCTCAGGAGCTCTGTAGCCTTACAGTGGTGCTGCCAGACTTCCTTGGCATTCCAGAGGGGATGCACTGGGGGAGAGCTGTTCCTGTGTTGGGTTATCACTGACCATGGCAAGGCTCTGCTGCTCAGCTCAGCTCCTGCTCAAAAAGGGCAGCAGGAGAGGCAAAGCTTGGTGTGGGAGAGGAGAGGTGGGAAAGGAGGTGATGAGAGAGTGCAATAGAAAGAGAAGGAAAGGGAAAGAAAAGCTGGGCAGTGAGGGGGTGAGTGTGAAGGGTGATTCAGCACGGATGTGCAGGTTTGCCTCTTCAGTGACCCTTTTTGTTTTGTTCAAGCATACCCAAACCAACAAACCGCCATCAAGAAACAACAAAACTCCAACTTCTTTGAGGTTGCAGCCTTCTGAGGTCAACAGGTGGACCTTTAAAACAAGGAAACTCTATTTGTTCTTCATGATGCTATTATTTTTGAAATGATGGCGTTAATTCTACTATCTGAATTTATTTCTTTGTAAGAAATGGAAAATAAATCATTTAATCTTGCTGGAAAAGCATCTTTTGAAACAGGCAGGAGTGGCTGCAAAACCCTCACGGTATTTTCAATGGTGATTTTCTACACTTAACTCTCCCTGAAAGTTGGAGAAGGGGAATCTTGGATGGATGACAGTGAGCTCGCAGGCGAAGCTGCTTTCAGATATGCTAGGAAGGATATCCACAGTAATAGGATTAGTACAAAAAGAACATGTCGTCTTTGTACCTAAAATCCTGAGGCTAATTTGTCTTGGTTCCACCCCTCCAAAACTTCGGTAACAAATTGCTTTTGTCAGGAACACTTAATGATGTTTCACTGTTAAAGTGCTCACAAGAAATATCTTAACACCTGCTGGGAAAATTATCTGCAAAGGTTATTGCAGTAAGGCTTGGATGTAAAATGTCAAAGGACAACTTCATCTCTTTCCTCTTCCTCACCCCAGCTACAGGCAGGAAAAACCGGGAGAGCTCTCGCAGAGCTGTCAGACAGGAGTCTGCTTCCTTCCACCCTCAAGAGAGCCTTGGGATGCGTTTTATTGCAGCTAATGGGTGATCTGAAGGTAGAACACCGAAGGCAGAGAACATCAATAATTCACTAGAACTTTGCTGGAGAACAGTCTGACAGAAGAGCTCAGTGTCTGCCTTCATCACCTGAAGGACAACCTGGCAGTGAGACCAAGAGGCCTCTGAGAGCTCCGCGATGCCTGCGTGGAGGGGAGCAGACACACAGGAGAATATAGCAAGATGCTGCAGAGCAACTTTAAGTTTCCTATTTAAGCACTTCTGTTATACTGAAGCCTTTCATTTGAAACAGATACAACACAGTGAGATGTTAAAAACTTCTGTTTGTTAACTGCCAACATTCACGTGTGGGAGACCGATGAATGAGATCCAGATCGCTCAGGGAAGAGTTACTGCAGGATCGGGTCTAGGCCGTATCCCACTTCTCCACAGCAGTGAGGAAGAAGGTCTCTTCATGTTTCTAAGATCAGCATTCAGTGTCTGGATTCATCTAGGTGTGTGTTACTGACATGCCCATCTCTAACGTGTTTGCAGGATGGGGAAGTGGCAGTGGGCATTATGATCAAGCTCGGCTGCAGTGTTTGGCCTTGATTTCTCATCTGGTTACGTCAGATTTCCATGAAGCCAGCAGTCCAAAGCTTGATGTCTTCTGCACTTCACAGTCTCGTTGACCTGTGCAAGCCCTCCCCTCTGCACCTTAGATGAGGAACTCCTGCAATCCGAGTGCACTCTGCATCATTCCTACGCAGCAGCACTGCAGCAGTAGGGTCCCTCCATGGGGCTGATCATTTGGCACCTCTTTGTGAGCATTAGCATCACCTGTTTGTGAACATTAGGGCTCACAGCTATCTGTGCATCTGTGTAGTGCACTCTGATTAAAATGGGAATGGTGTGCATCCATCAGGACCAAGCTAAGGTAGATTTGCCCAATGCAGTCTCCATCTGTGCTGTATTTCATGTTTCTGTGGAAAGATGTTTTTCCTATTCACTGTTATGTTAATGAGGTTTATTTGCTTTATCTGATAAAGGCATTTTGCACCTACAGTAAAGAATTCTGAAGAAAGAAAGTCTTTACAAAAGCCAGGAGCTGTGAAAGCTATCCAGGAAATACTTGATGTGTGCCATGTGTATGCATGTTCTTGTTCATTGTGGGTTTAGATAACTGTGTTCACATAAAACATAGAAATTCCTTGGGAGTATAAAGGGACTATTTCTGTTCCTTCAGCTTTGATCAGGAAATTACAGAAAGGGTCAATATCCTTTGCCATCTTTTCGAGTGGTATGGTTTGGAATATTTCTGCTCACATGCCCTGTTTTCAGGTGAATACAGTTGTAGCTGCTCTCTTATGGACGCCTGTTTCCATCTCGTGCTGTGTCCTACAGGCAGATACCTGACAAGTGCAGAACATGCCTCAGATTGGTCACTAAACACTAATGATGTGACAAGGAAACCTTTGGAAATCCCCCCTGGTTTTGAAACTTCCTAAGAAGAAACACTGATGTTGAGTTCATCAAAGATGCCTTTGCAGGACTAAAGGAAAATCCTCCCTGTACTTATGGAGGTCTTAAAAGAGAGGTAAAACCTCTGCTATTGTTTGTGTAACTGCAAGCAAGGATTACAGCTCTTCCCAAGTTTATGACCTTGACAATACAAATGCATTAAAACTTCATCACTGGGATGGTCTCTTGTCACAGTTTCTTGCAAGTAGTCGTTTCCCCCTGCAGCCATCCCTTATGCCAGTCTTCCCTGCTTCTTGTCTGCAATGTGTGAAAACATTGGCTCCAGCTGTTATGTTGTCTGGAAAGACCTCCCCACAGCTGGTGATTATAAGGGGAAATGTTATCTGATGGGCATAAAAGGACCTGACAGCTGCCAGCAGCTCTTTGGTCAGTTGAGAGGCCACATGCAGTGTCGTCTCTGAACCTGCCTCAGGGCACAGCAACACTGATGCCTGCTGCCTTCTCCCAGCTCCAAACCACACACGAGCTCCCAGCTTCAGTAAGTCACTTCACTCTTCTGTTCAGTTTTCCTCCTGTGTAAAGCAGGGGTGGAGTAAATCTGTTCATGCTGTGTGCTGTTCGGCACTCAGCTAAATGGGCTACATGCAAAACCTGCTGAGAAATTGCAGCTTCTCATTGTGGAACCTGTTTTAGAGTGTTGAGAATGCAAAGTAAGGAGTAAACACAGCCTATCCTCCAAGGTAGGGTCCCAGTGAGCATTGGTATGTGGGGGTTTCTGTGGGTTCATCTCAAAAATCAAAGCAGGTTTCTAATAATGCTGGTTAGGTTGTTGGGTATCTTTGTGATTACAGGAGCGTGAGCTGCTGCATGCACGCCTGTGCTTCCCAAATGACTACTGCAAAGGAAGCTTCTCATTTTATACTCAAGTGATACACCTGCAGCCATCATATTGTTAATATTCATCAGGGAAAGACATTGACTAGATGGAGAGTCAATAATAGAATCCACAGAAGGATTATGTGTGTTGGCACAGGAAGCAGAAGGGTTGTCTCTTGGCATTGGAGAACTATGTATGTCCCATAGATGTGTCCTGAATTTGTGCATCAAGGCTATCCCTGAAAGGTGGGGATGTTCATGGTGGTCCTCCTGAGCCACATAAGCTCAGGCATTTACCCTTTGTCACTCACCCATTGCCTTCAGCTGGGCATTACCTTTCCTGCTCTTGGATTACATTTGGATTTACTAAGTTGGAGGGGAAGGGCTCCTGTGTGGATGTGGCACATTGATATTGCAGACAGCTCCTCTCTGAATATTTTCTGCACAAGTAACTCAGATAATTAAGCCTTAAAAGCAAACAGTGGAACAAAACAACACTCAACCCGGACTTCAGAATGGTAGCCGGGTGTGTTTGCAACCTCCATCAGCAATGCTGAAGGGAGCCGGAGCTTCTCGGACAGCAGAAGTTGTGGATGGAAACACTTCACAGAAGCACAAAGCAAGTGCACAGCAGGCTTCTGAAACAGCAGTGCTAGAGGATGATTTTTAAAGGTCAGTGTTGTTATAGGACATTAATTAGCAGTCAGATAATGCTCAAATTGCCTTAGCAAATGTAGACGCTGTGGAAGGCCACACTGCAGAGGCTGCAGCCACCTGAAAAGAATTTGGCCATGTGAACCGAAAATTACCTTGCTCAGACCAGAGCTAGAAGAGCAGAATGAGGAAACAATGACTTCCCTGAAGTGATTAGGAGGTGGTGGGGAAAGTAAATGAGCTTTTGCAGAGCAAAGTGCTAGTGGACTAAATGAGAGCGAATAAACCAGGAGCAGGGTTTTCCACAAGTGCAGAGAAGAGAAGGTGGATAAGCCTGGGTTGGAACAGTTGTACTTGAGATGCTGGCAAAGAGCAAAAATGTCTGCATAGAGGGGCAATTGCAGAATGGGTTGAATATACTTAACTCGTGATCCCAGACATAGCCAAGTCATCAGAAGTCTTTCCATTGGCATCAGCGAGCTAGTCATTGAGAACACACGTGGGTTCTATACGTTTCAGGGACACCAGATGATGTGTGTTTCAAGGCTTGGACATGCGTTTGCTGCCTATCAGTAGTTGTTTTACTGCTTCTTTTGGTCATTTCACATTGACTAAAGCAATATTTAGTTAGTGGTTTGGGGTAATTATCTGCTTAGCTGGTAATTGTATGCTTAGCTTAACAAAGTAGGAGCTTTTGGAGGAGAGTGATGATCCAGTTCTAAGTTTTCTTCCTTCTAATGGAAGGCTGAACTGCAGGATTGAAACTGCATTTTGGAGGTGTTTGTATTTAGGGAACTGGCTTCCTTTGCTGTAGATGGGTCATTTCTGAAAACTGAAATAACATTTGCTTTCATTTCTGCCCTTTCAGCTTGCAAAAGTGCAAAGCCGGGTAGGTGCGTGGATGTCTCTGTGCTCAACCTCTATATGAATATATGGGCTTTGTAGGTTTTGTATGTAACAGGTATATAAACATATTGCGTACATATATGTGTATATATACCTCTTTGTGTGTAAAGAATGTATATAAGGAATATGTATTTCCTCAATATTATTTGCTGAGAAATACTTTCAGCATCACCTTAAGCTGCCTGTTCCAGTTAGATGTGAAACCTATGGCTCGTTTGTCTTCTCACTGCGAGAAGAAAACTCCAGTTAACATTTTACTCTGAATGCTGTAATAGAGAGTATAAAAGGAGTTGGGAAGAGGATGCATCTTCTAACCCATGGAACAGGGAGTTCGGCATTAACTGTGTCTGATGGTTTTGCTCTCTGAATCTCCTTTGAATTGTCTCAACAATCCGAGATAAAAACAGCTGAAGATTTCTAACTTGTTTCTTTTCTTTTTGATGGGGACATGTGGATTGAGGTGAGAACTCTCCAAAGATTATCTGCCAAGTGCCAGCTTTTAATGAATCCCATTTGTTTTCTTGATTAAATCTGCTATTACCCCTGTTTAGTCTTGTCACGAGCCCATTAGCAGGAATTCTCATATCATGGTTTAGAAAAGAAATTAGCCTAGAAGAGCACCACTCATCATCAGTCAATTTACTCTGTATTTAATGTAGTTTACAGTTTGTGAATTCAGGAACCTGGAGCTTCCTATGTGTGTGTGCGTATATGTACAAAGCCAAACACTGTTCTTTGTGGTGGAACTTCTAAGCCAATAAGGCTTGCAGTCAAATATCAGTTTGCAGTGAGAACACTGTATATCACTAAAGTACTTCAAGCTGCAAGGTTTCTTTGGTGAACTTCCATCTGACAGGCTCTGTCAGGTCTGTGATTCGCGAGACAGGAGCTTCCTTAGGAAGAAGAGTCTCTCGGAAGGTTTGACCTCTTACTTTCAGAAGATCAGCATCCAGGAGGCTCATCAAGATTTGTGGTCATGAAGTACTTTGGAAGTGTTTAAAAGCAGTGTGATGGGTGCGGTGTAAAAGGTACAGAGGGGTAGCATTAGGTTGGCTTTCTTGGGGATGTTGTAAGGAGAGCCCTTTAGGAGATCTCAGTATCTCCATCCCTTTTCAGAGCCTCTACCTGAAAAGAGCAGAGTAGGGCCGAAATGTGGTTTTTAAATGGCATTTTGCAGTTTTCAAGAGCTGTCATTGCAGCCTCTCCTGGAAGGGAAGCCTTGGGCAGTGGAATTTGCCGAGCTGCCACAGAGGCATTTCATCAGTGAAAAGAGACAGAGAGGACCATGGCTGAATCATTGTGTTGTGCCCTGGCATTCTTCTGTAATGGGAAACATGACTTTGCCAGGGACTTGGAAGCAAATATTTGGACATGATGCCATTACTTAATATCACCCATTCAACACCCTCTTTCTCTTTTCTTGTTTAGTTCGTGCCATTCTAAATGACTAGGTTGGCCTGCTGGCATTTGCCTTTTTCCTTCTGCTTTTCCTCTTCTCTGCCTCCTTTTCTGTGAGTGGTGAAAGAGGGCAGGATCTTGATCGCTCTCTTCTCTCCACTTAGAACTCCCACATGTTTTCTATTTGATGAACAGTGGGAGAAACATCCTGTAATCAAAGCAAAACCAGCTCCAATCATATCGCTGTTCCACAGGAGCTCCTAAAGATGCCTGGATGAATTTGCTGCATTTCTGGGCCCAGAGGCTGTTACTGAGAACACCCATTGGTAATCACAGCAAAAATCAAACCAAGTCTCCGAATTACAGGAGGAAAATCTTCCCCATTTCCTTACCAGGGTAGGATGGAAGCACAAGGACCCATTTCATAACTAACCAAGTCGAAAATTCAGCCTCCTTCCTGCGTAATTTCTTGGCTGGATGGAAAATAAACATCTTTGTAAAGCGGGTGGATGACCTTTACTACATCTCTAAAGGTGAATTCGGATGGTGCAAGAGCAATGTACCTCTCCAAAACGCAGCTTTTCCAGCCCCCTGGAGTTGCCTGCACAATATTCTCTCTAGCTATAAGCTGCTTTTCCTTCAGTAAATGTATTCTAACCCTTTCAGTCTGTTCTTGCAGTATGTTCTGCTTTACATACTTGACACCATGAACCTCCAACAAGGTTAGAGGTGAGTAACAATGTAAGTCTGCTTCCAAATACAGCTGAAAAACCCATTATAGATGCAGCCTTGAACTTTAATTGTATAAAGACAGCTACTTTCTTAGCATTCACGTGAGTTTCCTGCTTTAAGTCTGCCTGGGCTATCTGCCTGTTTATTCTGCCTCCAGACTTTGAAAACATGGATGTATAAGTTTACACACTATAGCATTGCCGCATCTATTGAAATTTGTAATGAGGAAGGTTGTTAACGTATTTGAGTTGGAGAAATCAATCTGGTTAATTATACGTTACTCATCCTGCTATTTTCCTAGGCTACACAAGAGGTTGCTGAAATCCAGCGTTTGTTTTCATGCGTACATTCATCCTTTTTAAGGAGATGATTGTAAAGAGATAGAGAACACGTTGAAATTTGGTCTGAGATTTTCCAGCACTGGCACAAAGTAAGGAAATAAGGGGAAGCTGAAGGGATCCGTGAAAGGACAAAAGAGTCTCTCTTTAAGGCTGGTTTGTAGTAGGCAGTGGGAAAACCTGGAAGTGATTTTGTGGTCTCACGGTTTAATCCTTTCTGGTACTTGTGATATAAAAAACCCCATCACCGCAAAACCAACCTCAACAAAAAAGCCCCAACATAAACAGAGAAACAAACCCACAAAAGCCACAAGCAAGCAAAACTCCACGTCAGTGTATCCGGCTTCAACTTCTCAGGGTTAGCTTCAGTGAAGGTGTTCGTATCCTTATGGAAGTTAGAAATGAGGTTCCTGCTAGTTCAGTACAAACAGCTTCCAAACAGAACTCAACCGCTGGTAACAACTATGGCTCTGCTCAGTCCTTGATAGGCTGTGCAAAAGACCAAGTTGAGATTTTCATTGTGTGTTGTTCTTACCAGTGCCAATAGATACCGCAATTTTGCCTTAAATATATTTGATCAAATAAGCTTCCTGTTGTTTAAAGAATATATTTATCAACCATTAGATTTCATTAAGACACAGATAATGTTGTATGAGTGGGTCTGCCCCTCACTAGTCCTTTTCCTCCTATAGAGCTAGAAGGTAGAAAGGAGAGCATCACTTGGGCCTCCAAGACAAAAGTGATGCTCTAAGCCACTGATCTCTCTGTGGGAGCACATCTGCTCTGTTTTAGCTGAAGTTTTAAAAGAAATATGCAGGCTTTACAGTTTGATGATGTCATTTTACGGTCAAGAGGTCCTAATTCAGGCTTGTCAGAATGCACAGAATGGCACATGGAAAAAGGAAATGGGATTCAGAGCTACAGTCAAAGTCTGTGGTCCCCGGGCAGAGATTTGAGATCTCTATATATTTCCTCTTCCTTCAGAAAATGAGAACCAACTTTTAAAAATGAGACATATTTTGGAAGATCATCTTCTCATTTGTTAATTCAGCTAATGAAATGCAGCTAAGTGAATACAGCCCACGCTATTTATTAGCAGCAAGATATGTGACCTCTTTATGATATTTAACAACACTGGTGAAGAGATGTCAGCAGGAGCACTGTGGTGTTAGCACTGGGAATATTGTGTGATGTTGCCAGCACCCATCCTGAGTAATACTGATTTATGCTGACTCCTACATCAGCCCAGCCCCTTCTTCTACTTAAAGCCTTCCCATCTAGAGAAGAGACTCATTTCTAGGAGGAATATAATGAGGCAGTCCTCGTGGTGTGGTCTTTTGACTGATTACACAGTCATATGCCAAGTCTCTTTATGGTGCTGCCAAAAGAAGAAAGATTTACAAGTAAATTACAATTAATATACTACACTGGGTAATAACCAGTGTAGCTTTTCAGCTACGCTAGCAAGCTCCTAAAAACTTCTAAAAATGCAAAGGCACATTTTACTTCCTTAAACGTGTTTTCTTCTGCGCTGTGTTGAGCAATTATGTCTCTTTGGAGGTGGTTAATTTTGTGAGCAGAGTATTAATAATGTATAAGCGTGTTAAAGTTATTGATCATCTGAGGGTGGAAGCATTGTGGTTGAGTTCTTTCTATAATCCATTAAAAAGGAAGTAAATTGCTTCAGTTTGATATCAAAATACGGGGCGAGCAGGCTGTAGTCTAAAGCAGGTGTAAAGTTGTTTTCCTGTTTATATGGCACTCATCCGTTGTTGACCTGGTGGTGGTGCACTAGGATTTGCTGGGGCTCAGCTGCAGGCATTCATTCAAACCTGTGACTCTTCTTCTGCCAGTGTCACTCTTGTCTCTTTGTCTTCTTCCAGCCCTGACTATTTCTCTCATCTGAGTAAAAGTCCATGAACATCGTACTTGGGCAAGGTGGGTACTTGCACCAAAGTCCGTAAGACTTGTATGGATCCAGAACTCTACCTGCTGCATGTGGCTTGTTGCTGCATCAGGGACTCAATGTTTTCTTGACTTTGAATCGTTCCCCCATTGTATCATGATTGCATGAGTAAAGCTTTAATCCACAGGCTTGGGACTATAGGGTGTTTGTGACAGGAAGGGACAGTCATGCTGAAACAAATCAGTGCGATCCTTGTTCTCCTAATCCTGTTCTAAGGCAGAAGGAAGACTGATACAAAGGAGAGGAAATAAATAATTGGTGAATAATTGTATTAATCAGATTCCTTCCGGATCCCCAATCTCATTACTTGTTGATCAGCCAGGCCTCTAAATCTATTCACAATTAAACCAAAAATTACTAAGCGAACAGTATTGAACTGGTCCTTAATTAGGGCAGCCGAGGTGTCCTGTATGATTAACTGGGCTTTGTTCATAATTATTTCCTGATAGTTGGAATTGTTTTCCACAAGTAATGGAGCAGTGGTAATGGTAACACTAAGAAAAGCTTGTTTTTTTTCACAGTAAACTAATGGCCAGGCTTACTGTGCTTAAGTTGTAGAAGACCTATTTGTTCCCACTGGCAGATAAAAGTGGTCGGGTCAGTTTGGCTGGACCACGCAGGAAAGCCGCAGGAATGCTGTACATGGTATTCCTTACCCTGGCGTACACCCAGCCCTCCGTGGGGATGTCTGGGTCCTTTGGAAAGATGTCTTTGCTAGATCAGTGCCTCTGATTTCAAGAGGACTGGTATCTGCTCTAATCTAGAAAAGCAGTAGTCGTGTTGCACCCCGAGGTTGTTTGGGATTCATTATGAAGATGCATGAAAGAACATGTGGGTTAAACAGGTTCACTGCTGATTAATACCTTCACTCCTAACGAAGTAGCCTCTTGTTCCAGAGGGTAGGCAGAGTGTGAGAAGGAAAACAAGCAGGGAGCTGTCTGCAGGCTCTTTCAGGACTGAGGAAGTAAATGAGTGTATGTAGAGCTTTAGGGAGCCAAGCACTGGCATTTGAGTACCCAACTCCAGGCAGGAGCAAGGCAGCAAGGCTCAGCTTGAGCAAGCAAACTCAGGCTTTGTTTCTCAAGCTGCAAAGATGGGAAAACAAACAGGTTTGGGTGTTCTTTGTGTGTGCTTTCCTGTGAGATTCGTTTCATGTGAGTGGTCATCCCTGGAGAGGGCTCGGACCGCGCTGCATTGTGCTAGGAAGCACAGAATGAAGTTAGGAGAATCAGCATCTGAAGGGGGCTATAGGGATGCTGGGGAGGGACTCTTCATTAGGGACTGCAGTGATAGGACA
>JANRGW010039682.1:0-40360 GCA_024733675.1 Psilopsiagon aymara | reverse complement strand
AAGGCTGCTATGAGGTCTCCATGCAGCCTTCTCTTCTCCAGGCTGAACAGCCCCAACTTTCTCAGCCTATCTTCATGTGGGAGGTGCTCCAGTCCCCTGATCATCCTTGTGATGCTCCTTTGGACTTCTTTCAGCAGTTTCATGTCCTTTTTATGTTGAGGACACCAGAACTGCACACAATACTCCAAGTGAGGTCTCTCGAGAGCAGAGTAGAGGGGCAGGATCACGTCCTTCGAGCTGCTTGCCACACTCCTTTTGATGCAGCCCTGGATACGGTTGGCTTTTTGGGCTGGAAGTGCGCACTGCTGGCTCATGTTTATTTTCTCATCAACTAACTCCCTCAAGTCCTTTTCCGCAGGGCTGCTCTGAAACTCTTCTCTGCCCAACCTGTATGTGTGCCTGGGATTGCTCCCACCCAGGTGTAGGACCTTGCACTTGGCATGTTTAAACTTCATCAGCCCACCTCGCAAGCATGTCAGGGTCCCTCTGGATGGCATTCTTTCCCTCCAGCGTTTCAACCCATCCACACAGCTTGGTGTTGTCAGCAAAATTGCTGAGGGCGCACTCAATCCCACTGTCCATGTCACCGACAAAGGCGTTGAACATGACTGCTCCCAACACCGATCCCTGACGGACGCCACTCGTTACTGGTCTCCAGCTGGATATTGGGCCATCGACCGCAACTCTTTGTGTGCGGCCATCCAGCCAGTTCTTTATCCAGCAAGTGCTCCACCTATCAAATTGATGTCTCTCTAATTTAGAGACAAGGATGTCATGTGAGACAGTGTCTAACGCTTTCCACAAGTCCAGGCAGATGACATCAACTGCTCTACCCCTGTCCATCAGTTCTATAGCCCCATCATAGAAGGCCACCAGATTGGTCAGGCAGGATTTCCCCTTAGTGAAGCCATGCTGGCTGTCACCAAGCACCTTGTTGTTTTTCATGTGCCTCAGCATGCCTGCCAGGAGAATCCACCCCAAGATTTTGCCAGGCACAGAGATGAGGCTGACTGCTCTGTAGTTCCCCAACTCATCCATTTTCCCCTTGTCAGCTCCTCTATTACTTGCAGAAGGAGGTTGCCTTCCACACAATCAAGGAACCTCCTGGATTGCTTGTGCCAGGCTGTACCATCCCTCTAATAGATATCAGGGTGGTTGAAGTCTCCCATGAGAACAAGGTTCTGTGAGCATGAGGCTGCTCCTATCTGTCTGTAGGGTGCTTCATCCACCGAGTCCTCTTGGTCAAGTGATCTGTAACTGATCCCCACAATAATGTCTCCCACCGCTGTTCTCCCTTTAACCCTGACCCACAAACTCTCTGTCGACTGCTCACCTGTCCCCAGACAGAGTTCCATACTCTCCAGCCTATCCCTAACATAAATAGCAACACCCCCTCCCCACATACCGGGCCTGTCTTTCCTAAAGAGCCCGTAACCTTCCATTACAACACATCAGTCATAGGCGCCATCCCACCATGTTTCTGTGATGCCTATGATGTCATACCCGCATAGACGTGCACACATCTCTAATTCCTCTTGTTTGTACCACATGCTACGAGCATTCGTATAGAAGCATCAAGTATTGCATTATCATATCTTTGAACAGTTTTTATTGATGCTATCTTGAAATTTCTAATCAAAGGCTTTTCTAGGAAATAAGTATAAATAGATATACTGGTTTTTGAAGTGAAAAGATAATCTTACATATTGGTTGAATTTCTGGCTCCTTACACATCGGCCTGAAGACATCTTCACATAGTTCAGTCCTGCACTTACTCAGCCTGAAAGTGCAGAATACCTGTGTATTATGCAATCAAATCCATATAATGAATTCCTGTAAAGTATTCCCACACCCATTTTCAGACCTGATTGGCAATGTCTGATGCATGCAGATTATAATTTGCATTCTCAGTAACGAACTGCACAATTAGCAGATTTTGCTCATATCTGATTAAACAAGTTTTATGGCTTAGGCAGATGTACCATCTGTAACGGCTTTTGTGGTCTGCAGCTCGCTGTAGACTTTCCCACTAGAATACCTACAGAATCTCTTCAGTTAAACCTGTCCAAGACAACATGTGGAAATAGTGCTATATGCATACAGTTGCGATATCACTTATGTTTTAGAAGACACAGAGAAACTCTGATCTCACATATGAATTCCAGTTGTTTCAACAGTTTTGCTATAGCTCTGGGTTTTACTATGCATGTATGTAAGGAAAAGAAGATATGTAAGTAAGCACTGCTAATTTTATTCAGCCTGTTAAGTGTCCCTTTATATGACTGCTTCTGAGCCCAAATCTTCCCTTCAAAACCCTCCCATCTACAGGCAGGTCAACATCTTCCCTTTGGTCAAGAATATAATGACCTTTGCCATCAAAATTCTTTCATAGGATGGTGGAGAGTTGAAAAGATTTTGCAGGCCTTGAAAACATCTGAGCAATTAAAACAAAACTTTGCATGTTTTCTGTATTTGACCTGGGTTTGAAAAGGAAACCTAAAAAGCTAAGTATGAAAGCTGGCAGTGTGAATGTTACTCTTGTTTCAAATTAGCCAAGCAGCCTTTGCTCTTTATTTAACAGGTTTGCAACTGTTAGACAATAAGGTCCAAAGGGAAATATGTTTTAAATACCATGCCAATCTCTTCACTTCTGTGGAAGACAACAGAGTGAATGTCAGTACACTTACAAACATCTACTGAGGAGCGTATCTGAAGCTTAGAAGATTGGTCAGAGGCAAAACACTAGATTATGCGTGTAAATATAATATTATTGTAAACAAGTCTTCAGATAACAAAGTATTGTTTTCCTTTCAGATTTCTCCAACATGTTGTCTTTACATTTGACTCTGATTCATTTATCATTATATCCTTCTACTGGGATTCCTGCAGTACAGCATGAGTAACACAATTTGTGTTTGTTGTATTATGTTCCATGAACTAAGGGAAGGCTGTTAAATACAAATGAATGGATTAATTGATTTATGTTAGCCATAACATTGATTTCTTCACTTTTGTAGGTCAGTGACTACAGATTAGACCACTTGCATGAAAGTTTTATTAAAATTCAGGGCATTGCTCAAATTTCGTAGGCTGAGTAGTGCAAATACAATTGCATCCTAGCAAAGCATGTAGTACTGCTGTGTATGCAGATCTGTTGAAGCCTCCCTGCTCAACTGGGACACAAATGTGACACTACAGTTCTAACCTTTGATAGTTCTCAGCTTTGATGGACCTGTGAAGGCAGCCATTGCATTTAGATTTCTCCAACATTGCAATCAAAATATGGTCATTAAGTAACGTTTATGAAGCTCTAAAACTGGAGACTTAAGGTGACTCAACACTGTATCTCTGGGTTATTACTCTGCAGATTGTTTTCTCCAGTGTTGACTGGAGAAATGAAACTGTAGCAAGCCTTTTCTTTCAAGCTGTATCCAGGCAGATGTGAAAATATTAATCACCAGTCAGCAAAGGTAGTCTAACGTCAGTTTTGGTGAAACTGAGTCACCTTTGTCTGACAATCCTTTAAATATTAGCACAGCTTGGCACATGTTGTCTCTAAGAGAAATAAATGATGATCATGTTCTATTTCAAAGGTTTAGCTTTGCACTGGATGAAGATACAGGGGTTCTTGTCCCACTGAAGTAATCTAGAATGAAAATTTAATATGAAGCATGATCTCATGCTGTAGACAAGGTGCGACCTTTACTGAAATGCTTTTCTTCTCAAGTTAATTGCATTATCTGAGCATATTAAAAATAACTGAGCTCTGAATAAGAGCTTCTGATTTTTTAATTAGTTAAAGGGATATGTGAAAACAAGATTAACCATGTTAGCCCTGCAGTTCTCAAGAACAAAACTTGCACTACTTATGAAGGTGTAATATTTGTAAAAGTTTGCAGGAACTGCTTTCAGTCAGCTTCTTTTCATGTTTTTATCAGATTTCTGTACGTCTTTTGACCCTTTTTTCTTGATTCCACCCCCCTTCCTCAACTAATAGCTTAGTATTTTTTCCCTTAATTTTGTGAGATGATCATCAGTCTTGACTGAAGAGAGATTAAACGAAGAGATAAGTGCCTACTTACTTCTGCATTCACTTGCAGTCAGTAGGAGGTTGATGTGTTCCTCTGGGGTGGATGTCAGAACTGCTGAGTGACTAGTAATAATTTGGAGAGTTAGTGCAGTTAACTTGTTCTTGCATAATTTACAGCTGGTAACTAGCATGAAATAGACAAATTGCTGAAAATGCTCTCTCCTCCCCGCACCCAGTTGCTACGGGTTGCTATAGCTAAGGGTGTTATTGAGCACTACTGATGTGTGATGGCTACAGAGAGAATGGGGGTGTGTGCACAGGTGTGTGTGTGCGTGTGTGCAGGAGAACCAAGTGCTTTGGGATGCCTCCTACCTGTCATTATGACTTGAGGGGATTCATCAAACCAGTCTTCCCTTATTATGTATTGTTATAAACGTCTTGCTTGAATAAAGGGTGTGTCTAGATTTCTTTTTCGCCCCTCAAAGGAAACTTGTTATTGCAGTATTGTTTCTGGTATTTCAGGAAATCCAGGGAAATGCCCGGACATGTTCTCACTGAAGATCAAGTTGAGTGGTTTCTTAAGTCAAAACTCTTCTAACAGTTGGGTTTTGCTTGAGTGGTGGCAGTATCCTGAGGTTTCAGCTTTGGAAAGGTTTATGCAACAAAAGATGCCTGCATTTGTTTTATCAAATGAACTCTTTTTTCCCTCTTAGCTATAAAAAGTGTATTGTGTATTTTTCTGTGGTTTTTGTTAAACAGCTGCAGTTCTTTACTCATGTTTCCTAACTGTGCTGCTTTGGCTTTGGCTAAAACCACAGCCATGTTAGAAGTGGGGGATCTCACCTGAGGTCAAGCAAACAGACCTACAGCCTATGCAGATGGCCTAGACTCTCCCTTTTTAAATTGTATTTACTTCTCCAGCCTCTCTCTTCCTGGATGCCTTTTTCTTTCCTTTACCACAGCTTTGGTAACCCTTTGGAAACACTTATTGAATGTTATATTTGTTTTTCCTAAAATGAGAAATGCTTACCCCTCAGCCTGAGGTCAGACTGTGGTGCACAGAGTTATATGCTGAATAACCAGGCTGCCTCACCCTGACTACTCTGTCAGCTCATATCTACTGAGTATTAAGCATCACCATATGTCCTGCAAAAAAAGACATAGAACAGCACTTTTTTGTCTCCTGGCATGTCTTTGCAGGTAGATGCTGGTTATACCTTGTGCATGCAGGGTTGGAGCATAGATGACCTCTCCTCCCTGGGGAGAAAAAGAGTTACTGCTTATGAAAAGGAAACATTTATGTGAATGTGGGATGGAGATGAATTTCAAGAATGCAGATGTTTTCATACAACAGATCGTTGCAGATTTTATGAGCCCTGTGTGAAAGACTTGCACTCTGAAGTGAAGCAAGCATAATCCAAGCTCATCATATCGCCTGACCTTCCCCAGCTACTGAGGTACTTCCAAATTGCTTCATTTGAACAAAAAAAAAAAAAAAAAAAAAGCCCTGCTAAATATAAGGATCAAAATTTAAAACATTTACCCCAAACAGAGGCATTAGGAAAGGGCAATCCTGGAGAGGCCAATCTGTGGGATCATTGCTACACATTGCTCATCAGCCATGGCTTATGCTGAAAGTAAAGGCAGAAAAACTGGAGAACACTCTCTGTTGAACGGAAGATATAATATGTTGATACTTAAACTGAGTTTTTCAAAGACCTCTGCTAATGTCAAACTGCAGATTTCAAGTGGTGTTGAAAAATCTTAAAAGCAGAATGGGCATAGTGAACCAGACATGCAATAGCTAAAGCGGAAAATAATTGCTTTTAAAAGGAAGCAAAAGCCTTACAGCAGACATAGAAAGGATTAAGAACTACAGAAACAAACAGCATGTAGGCATGCCAGCTGGTGTGAGAGAAGAGAGTCTTCTAGGCACAGCACTTCTTAAGGGAAGTAAAAAAAATAAAGGAACGTAGTTCAACGAAGCAGTCTCAGGAAATATGCCAGAGCCTGGTTGACATTAGAAGTAAACTAGACCTCATAAAACCAGACAATGCTGTAAAGATCATCAGATTTTCAAACCAACACTATTATGAAAAAGACAAAAGGAGTAGACTTGCTAACATTTAAAAAATAAGCAGCATGTAAAATAGTCTCTTAAGTCCCCAGAGGAGCCAGCCAAAGGATATCTACGAGGCAATTTACTGTGTATCTTGCAGGATGTTAATACTGCTTGGAGGCAGTGATTGATTCCAAAATAAAGTATTTAATTAAAGCCACCTAAACCATACCAACAGGTCAGACGTTCTGGACGAAAGGCATTCAATGTTACTTTAATTATTGAGAATATTAAATTAAATACATTTGAAATCCTTAGGTCCCTAATAGCTCTCCTGCAGAATGAAATAAATAAATAGAAAATAAGGAATCTGGAGCTAACAGACGGAGCCGCAGTCAGGTCAACTAGTTATCGAGACATGGAACGAAGAAAAGACCCTAGCATCTAAATGTAGTAATACTAAAATATGGAAAACACCTACTCACTTTCATGACATGCAATATATCTGTTTATTAAATCAAACTCTTGTCTTTGTTCTTAGTAAACAAACCAAATAAACCTGCCTACATACCCCAGCGGAGCTCCAGCCGAGTCACTTCAACAGGAAACAGGGAGAGAGATCAGCATTCACTACTTGTTTTTCAAGCTGAATATGCAAAACAACCTACCTCGCAACTAACATTAGAAGATGAAAAACTGATAACGTGATCTGGCAGTTCTCAAAAGGGAGCTTAAAAAGCTTTTGGCTTAGTCCCAGACTTAGGAATCAAACGTTTATCCAGAGTCAAGTCCAGATGCTGCAGTAAAAGTTAACAGGGCCCTATAAACAAGTTTCACATTTTCGTACCAGACATAAATGAAGGGTTTCTCCATCATCCCTCCATTCTACTGTGGTTGTACAAGTTTCATATAGACAGCCTATGGAAATCAATAAATCCTAGATGGAACGAACAGAGAAGGTGGGAGGCACGTATAAGTAAATGTAGGCAGTAGTGGTTCTATTGCCTCAATTGCAAGCAGAAAATACAGACTAGTAAATGTAGTTTTTAGGTGAATTTTAGCATGTTCCAATGATGATTGGTTTTAGTCTTCTAACAACTATAAAATGATCATAGATATTTATAGATAGTCACCAATATAGATATTTAAGGTAGTAGGTAAGTCAATGGAGAGCAAATCTACTGTGCATATAGAAAGCGCATCTAATTGAAGCAACCACAAGCTAAAATGCAGAGATCCTGGGAAACTATCCTTTATCTGGCTTTACAACATTAAAGGAGGTAGAAGACTGCTGTATGGAAATGTATTAATCCTAGGCCCCTTAGTTTTGAGCTACTGATGGGAATCTCTCAGTACACTGGAACTGTTCTTGGCAGATGATAACCATAGCCTGGTAACCATTCTTGGATGTATTACTTAACAGTAGAAACATGTTTTTAGGCATTGCTTTCTGATTGTTTCTGAATTTTGGCTTTCATTTGGATTATATAATTTTATGTGTCTTATTTTTTTGCATTTTATTGGTTTTGCTTATATGTGTGATTTGTTTGTATAATTGTCTGGAATGTAAGTAGACTTGCTGCTGGAGGAGACATATAGCCCTGATCCAGCCAGTGTATGATTGAGTGAATCAGCCATCTTAATTATACCTACAGAGTAGATAGGTCACTGCCAATTGCTGTGAGGGAGAAAGCCAAGGAGTACTTGTGAGAAAATAACTAGAGACAATCCTTGAAAGAAGAAAAGGACTAAGGCTTTCTCAGATGTTTTATTCTGAGGAAATGTCTTCCTCCCCTTTCTCTCTCTTGATAAAAAAAACAAATATCTAAGCACTTTTCTTCTCCCACTGCAATCTGACACAAAAGACCACCTCGAATAAATCACTCGTGCAGTTGTCTGGTATGACACAGTGTCAGATGCTGTCTTTTTGATAAGTTCATTTCCTAAGCAATTTGTTTAACCCTTTTTATAGACTTTGTTTTTTCTGACTAAGTCGTGAGTCATTTTTAACACATGAGTACTCTAGGGAAATGTCACACTCATTGCTTGTTTCTCTGCCTGCCTTGCTTTGCTGTATGATTTTTAAAAGCCAAAAGACGCAGTTCCTTCTTTGGTTTGTTCAGTTCTGCTGACAACTGGCTGTCATTGGCTCCAATTGGGCTGATCTTACAGTTGATATAAGGTGAATGAAATATTTGGGAAAGATCTCCTCAAGAGAATCAAGCAAAATGAAGGTGCTCTTAGAAGCCTGTTAGAAAGGGCTCATCAAATTTGTGTCATGCTGTGACTGTCATTTCTTGTACCTCAGAAGTCAGTTCCAAGTTGTATCCACCACCAATAAAATGAGGTTGTCTAGGAGAAATCTGAGTGATCGCTTTTCGTCCCAAGGACTTGCTTTAGGACACAAAAGCTGTCATTCACCTCAACAGAACAGATGGGCTGAGGGCTTCTACAGGGACTTGTTTGTTTTTAATCTTGGGGGAAAAAAAAACAACCAACTGTTTGCCATTTCACAAAAGCCTCTTCTTAGCAGTAGTTTATATTGTAAGCATCCTTGGAAATTCAAAAGAAGTGTAGCCCAACTGCTTTGGATTTTCTGTGTCATCTGTGCCTTGAGTGCAGCCAGGGGTAAGTGTTTGCACCCAGGTGTGGTGATAGAAGGCAAGAGAAAAGACTGGCAATCTGAAAAGAAAGCTCCCCTGGGGAGCTGACTTCTGAAGAAGCAAATGAAATTATTAAGAGTCCCAGGCATGCCTGCTGTCACAAGAAAGGAGTGTCCCAAAGACTGTTCCAAGATACTGCAGTCAATAGCTATAAAACCCTTATCAAATTCAGTGCGAGCACAAGGCTCTTGTCTCCCTGTCCTCCTCCCTTCATCTTCTTCCTCTCTCTCTCTTTTTTGTTTAGAACTCTAGACTTGAACTGTAGACTTCATTGGTCTGATTATGTTTATAGATGGAAAATAAATCAGGGAATTTTCTGAGTAAAGTGATACTGCCTTGTGCTACAGTTCAGCTTGTGGCACACAGGCTCTTGAGGGTCAGGTACCTTGTTTGTGACCTTAGTTTTTCCTTAATGGCTGCTGTGCTACACCAGCATGAGCTGTATGTGTCTGGTGAGTTTATCTAGGGGACCCTGTGTAGATCCCTTGGATTGTTTTCGAACATTCTGTTCTTTTCTCTAATGATTTACTGCTGGTAAATGCTGGTTGTAAGCATTCTGTACTTCAAAGGCCAAAGGGCATTAATCATTCTCTTAAGGCTTATGTGATGAGAGATGTGGATGCTGGAATTGCTACCATGGAGAGACAACTGGATTCTGGCCACTCCTTGTCAAGGTAACTTTGGAGCTCATACCCGTCAAGGGCTGAAGCCAAAACCCTTTTGTCAACAGTTGGATTTGTACTAAGGGAGAATGTGTGTGTTATGAAACTCTTTGCTAATCGTGAAAACATTCCAGCCTAATGGTGTCATCTAAACTTTTGAATTCTTTTATGTTCTGTCTGTAGGGCCATATTGTGGTAATGTGATGCCTGTCCCCAAAGAAATTATTCTGGACAGCAATGAAGCGACTATTCACTTTGAGAGTGGATCCCACGTGTCAGGACGAGGCTTTCTGTTGTCCTACGCCAGTAGTGATCATCCAGGTAAAGTGAAATCCAACAGCAGTAAAAGATTAGTGTCACGGTCCCCTGTATTTAATTATCTTCTACACACATAGACTTCAGCCCGAATGTTTCATCCTTAGTATTTCCAGATTAGCATGTACCATGATATTTCTAATAGCATGTGTGCAAGAAGCAGTTGTAACATTTACCAGATATAATAGCTGCTGAAATCTTACCTACACAATTTGCAATACAGGCCCAGTGAAAGAGAAAATTAGTACCTTTTCCTTGAAGCTCCACTGTATTCTGAGTGCCAGCATCTACCACACAGTGACAGGATGAAGGGATAGGAGAGATTAAGATTTGATTTCTACATTAAATACTCTGGGGGTATGTGCAACTTTGTTGTAGGTGTAAAGCATAAGAAGAGTAGAAGAGGAAGATGGAAAAACTGAGGGGAAACTGTAGCTATTGCTTTCTATTTAATAAAATTGTTTTAAGTATTATTCAGGGATACCTTTAAATGTAAATTCATATTTAGCCAAATATTTGTCTGTATTTCTACATCCTGCAATGGGGATTGACATTTATAAACTTTTCACAGATTTAATCACATGTTTGGAACGAGCTAACCACTACATACAGGCTGAATACAGGTAAAAAGTGCTGCTCTTTGTGTTCTGGCTTGCTTTGCTCTATCTGTCATCTGGTCCAGTTGTCAGAAAATGTCGTATAAGGCAAATACAGTCCTGGATTTCTGGAGAAGTGAATTTTTTTGAGTTCTGATGCTCAAAGGCCTGGTTGTGAGAAGCAGTAGTGCAGAATGGAAGTCTGTGGCCCAGAAAAATGAGGGAATGGAGTTACAGAGCTCTCAGCAATTCCCATTAGGGCATACATATACATGGTATATGTAAAAAGAGTTTCCACTTTGAAATTCAAAGTAGCCTTAAATTCCAGTGCTTCTCCTGAGAGCAGATCATGTCCTAGCTGATACAAGATTATCTGAGAACAAGCTATAATTTCTTGGTTCCTTGAACTTTGTGATAGGATTTGAAATGGTAATAAATTGTGCTCCTCTGGCTGCTGCCTGGATGTGCATGTAGGGTTCTTATCTGGGCTGCACTGGAAACTCTTGTGGTAGCATTTTAGAACAATAGAATTTAAACAGAAATGCCCTTGCAAAACTGCTTTTCTGGTTCTTTGTGTGCAGTTCACTCATCAGCGCAAGGGTGCATTTATTTAAACCTCCTAGGCTCAGATCACCAGCCAGAACTTACTGCTAAAATATTTATTGGTTTGAGAGCATTTCTTTTATACAAGCTTGTTTTTGTGTATCGTCACTACAGTTCATTTTTTAAACAAGCTTCTCTTCTCTCACTACAGCAGATACTGTCCTGCTGGCTGCAGAGACATAGCAGGTGACATTTCTGGGAATATCGAAGAAGGATACAGAGATGTAAGTGCAGAGGATAATGAGGGAAAATTTGTAAAGACAGAACAGGGGAGCATAACACAACTGTGTTTCAACATTTGTTGCTTGACTTTTGTCAGCAGTTCCTCCCAGCTGTGTTAAATATACCTTTTATTATCAGTATATGAGTATGTTATCAGTATATAAGCACACGGGGACACTTTTCAAACAAGCCAATCAGTTGTGTGAGAGCAAAGTCCATTGATTGGCAAACACACCTACTGACTTGTGGTTTCCGGCTTTCTGAAAAAGCCTTAAATAAGGTTTGTGCCTCTTGAGGTTGTGCTTATGGATGCGCTAAATATTCCTACGACTTCAACTTTTACTTGTTTGCAGTCCCTGTGCATTTCCCTAGTAGGAAAATAAAATACACTGCCTAATCACCTCCCACTGATAACTACCAACCTCTGGGGTTGTTCTAACTGCTAGTTCTTTAAAGCAATGAAGTTGCCCGATTGGTTGCATTTACCCACAGTTTGTATCAAACAGCGCTTTGCCTTCTCTGTGCCCCTCACCCCGGACTCTCCTCCTGTCACGACTGTGAAATCTTTTTGTCTCTCACAATGCAGCAAGTTTAATCATACTGCTGAAGTAAAATCCCACCCTATCACAGATGTACCAGTTGCTGAGTTTCCAAAAAGTCAGTGTTCACGTTTAACCTGTTCATCCAGTTATTCAAGCACTGCTCCAGCCTGGAAAGTGGCAGAGCTAAAGAAACAAAGAAATGCCACTTTACATTCTCATTATCTGGAGTTATGCCTGCCCTTTCTTGGGTTGATTAGAAAGAAAAGCAGCACATGGCATGACCTCATGCAGATCTTATCTGCACTGAGGAATTTTTGAATGAAATTTTCCTTCCATTGCTAAGGGGGATTCAGCTTTTCTGATGGGAAGAACCCGCAGGGTTTCCCTGCGGACCTGCTGCCTTTGTGTTCCCCCTCTCCCAGCCCTCCCTCGGGGGGGGGGGAGAGCTTGCCATGTAACTTGTCCAGTAGCGTAGCCCAAACTGGGTCTGTGTGAATGAGGCCAGTCTCTGCCAGCAGCCCCTGGGAATGTTTCCTTTGCACCATTCCACTGGTCTTTCTCTCCTCTGCCCGAGCCTAGAGATACGTTATTGCCACCAGACTCCACACAAGTTGTCTTGCCTTCATTTTTCAGCATTACCCATATGAGATGCTGGCAAATGAGCTATACTTAAAAACAAACAGCAGCTACTCAGCACATAGCCAAATCTCCTAAGGTATGTCATGACTCAAATCCTGAGGTGGAATAATAGATAGATCTGCCTTCAGGCAAGTCCGTCAGGTAATTACCATTTTCTCTTTGCAAAGAAGAGCTGCCTTGCCTTTGACTTTGTTTTCCTAAGGAGTGACACAATACTTATTTGATTAAAATCTCACAGCACCTTCTCAGAAGTAGATTATTTGCCTTTTTATTTAGGGGAGAGAGGGGGGAAAGGGTGACTTTTGGAAACATTTTCACAAAGATTACTGTTCTTCCTCCCTCCCCGCCTCTTACACCTCTTGAGCCTTTGCCAGATTTTATGAGCTCTAACACCTGTGTTCTAGTGGCTTGGAAGTGAAAGGATTAGCCGGTTGTCAGACTGATCCTTTGAGCTTTGGCTTCTGCCTTTCAGACCTCGCTGCTGTGCAAGTCGGCGATACATGCAGGCGTTATCGCGGACGAGCTGGGCGGGCAGATCAGCGTCACTCAGCAGAAGGGTATCAGCCACTATGAAGGTGTCTTCGCCAACGGCATCCCCTCGCATGAGTGAGTAGTAGTACACTGGGCGACTGGCTCCGGGAGCAACCCCAGGGGCACAGAGCTCTGCTCAGACCAGCAAAAGCAGATAGGGATGCATTTTTTAGGAGGAGAAGCAGTTGGGTGTAGGTCTAGGGGCTTTTGGGCTTTGTTCCTATGGATTTATTAAAATAGCGTTGGCATTAAATATCATAGGAAATATAATGTAGGAAAATGTTCCAAGTTTTCAGTGGCTCTATACCATGTAGTGTGGTATTTTCTTCTTTTTTCCTTCTGTTCTTTCCAATGCATATTTGCAAATTACTTTGTTAGCAGATACTTGAAAGTATGATGTTCTGCAACAAACACCTTTAATCGATGTGCTAATAAATCATGATAAATTCATGTTAAAGTTTAAAAAAAAGCTAGAAAGAGTGAATAAATGAAAAGTGCAGTTGAGCCGTAGGGGATTTAACAAACAACTTCTTAAACATTGTGCTTTTGTCATGTTCAGAGTTTTACTGTCTTAGAATATTTATAGCAAGGGTGTTACAGTTACCACTTATCTTCTGACTTTTAATTGTACTGTTGCTGAAGTAGAAATAAATCCTCTAATCTCTATCCAGCACAGTAAGCCCTTCCAGCAACTGCCTCTGTCACTCTTGTTGGTTTATATTTTTTAGTTTCAAATGTTATCTGGATTTTACATGAGGTGCTTTTTTTTTGTAGGAAGGGAAATCTCAGTCCCATAGCCTGTAACAGCCAAGGGAATGTGTTTTTTTTATACCTTTTCCTGCTTTGCCCATGATTTCTCCACATGCTCCTGATAATTTTACAGTCATGGATTCATTCATGAAAAAAACCAACCAACCATTCATCTGATTTGTTGCTGTATTTAAACTTCAACACACATAGACGTGCTTTATATATAACAGCAGTGGCGTATAAAAGCTGGGTAGGATGTAGACCACTAGCTGAAGGCCTGTGAAGCCTAAATATTTCCTGTTTTTCTTGAAAGCTATTTGCCAAAGAAAATCAATATAAACTTGTCTCAAGCAGAGCAAAACTGAGAGCTCAGCTCAGGCACCAAGTCCCTCCATAAAACAAATAATGCTGATTCTTTCCACTACACATGCCAGCATAGTGAAACCCTAGATTAAATGTTTTGTGCCTTATCTAAAGAGGTACAGAACTGTTTACATAGAATCATACGTTCATGATGCTTGAGAACTCCAAAAGGAGTAATTCGGACAGTAGCATATTAAATGTTACAATGAAAGGCAGTCAAGATTCACATTTGTATTTTTTTCACAGTACAAGAGCCAGTGAGCAATGAATTAAGTGTATAAGGCAGCAAATATGCACATGCTGTACAATTATGCAAACACTGTATAATTAACCCATCACCTTACTGCCAAGTGTCCTTTTAATGTTGCTATTCACAAGATATCATACACATTTCACGTGGCTAATAGAAGTACCTACAGAGGTGCAAACTTTTCTCTGTTACATTAATTGGGAAAACTCCCATTTCCTTGAAGCAGAGCTGAAACACGTGCTTCCAGGCTGAAGCCAGCCTCCAGGGCTTGGATTTAGCTCATTTAACCCGAGGCCCTGGAGACAGCACCCTAAGGTGCAGTCCCCTCATCTCTCTTGCATAGCAGGCACTCCTCCAGCATGATGCACACTTCAAGGGGATTGAATTGCCCCAAGGACACTTTCTACAGATTACACTGAGAGCCCCAGGTAAACAGGTTCACACTGGGTTGGATGCCTGCAAACTAGATGGCATGGATTTTGAGACAAATGGGAGTGGGAGCATAGTGCTTCTGGGATACTTTTGCTGCTCTTGGGAGCTGGGACAACCCTGAGAGATGATGAACTGCTGGTGTGAGCTCATTATTCCGGGAGAGGGAAATTTGAGGCTGCAGGGGAATCCTTTTATTTCAGACCATGAAAAAATGTTCCTAGAAACAGTGGACCTGTTTACTAAGAAAATGAACCAATGCATTTCATGCTTTAAAAAGGCTTTTATAAGAGGTATTACCAAAGCTGCAAGGCTTCCCTGTCCTGGGGTACTATACGCTGCAAGAAAATCCTGCTGGGCAGCCAATGCCAGTGAGGAAAAATTGGTGTTTGAACAGCAGTGCTTTAAGAGCTTTTAGGATGCCCTTAAATAAAAGCTTACTCAAGTTTTACAAATCTCAATTAAAGTGGGTTTCATTATTAAAGATTTAAATTATTTAGTGACTTGAGCTGAAACCGACCTCATCAACAGCTGCTGCTGGAGTGCATCGAGCTGTTAAGTGTCTGTGTTGTAATGTGACAGTGGGGTTACAGCTCGCTCCCTCACCAACCCACAAGAGCTGACCTTGGCCTGGCTGACCCC
Source organism: Psilopsiagon aymara (assembly GCA_024733675.1). Lineage (NCBI taxonomy): Eukaryota > Metazoa > Chordata > Aves > Psittaciformes > Psittacidae > Psilopsiagon > Psilopsiagon aymara. Next base: position 25,064 of record JANRGW010039682.1, on the reverse strand, counting down.
ATTTTTCAGTGCCCTTGTTCTGGTCCAGCATCTGTGAGGTTTTCAGCTCTTATGATCCATGCATGGACCTGCTCCCTCAAATACCATAATGAAGATCAAGTGGATGGATTAATTGGGCAGTTTTGATATCCCAGTACAAATATATGGGGGTTAACTTTGTGATGTGACCTGGCCTGCAACTGTAGTGTGTGCACAAGAAATCATTTGTCTTTGAAAATGCAATAGACCACATGCTCATGAACTGTGAAAGATGAGATTCAGGGTTAACCTGTACTGCTTATAAAAAGCTTCCTTGAGACCACTCAGAACAAAATTGTACTGACAGAAATTTACTCTGGGAAGCAGCATTCTTTTTGTGCAGAGCTACTGGCACAGAGCTCCAGTGCAGTCCCACAGCTGGTACTGTGGGTGAGGCAGGATGCTGAAGGTTGTCAGGAAAATGAGGAACATGGAGAGAAAACATCCCTTAAAGGACAGAGTGAAATTTGTGTGTGTGACAAATGTCACCTGTCACATTAGAAAACTGATGAATTACCGCTTACTGAATTAGTTTGTCCTCTTCAGTGACTTGCAGAATTACATCAGATATATTTCAGCTTGGTTGCATGGCTTTATAGACCTTAGAAAAACTAACCTCCTCTGCAGCCCTCTATTTGAAAGGGATCTGGGTGACTTTTTTATTAGAAAGCTTTATCTCATAAATAAGTATTTGAGGAGGGCTGTGATTTCTGTTTTGGGTAGGTTTTACTGATTACCATAGGTATTTATTTTCTTTTTGCTTGAAATGGATAGCTTTGCATTCACTAAGAAAGCAAAATTTGTTTTGGCTGTAATGTCAGACTGGTTTGGAGTGAGCAGAGCACATCTGATTGCCTCTGAGGATTGCCTGGGGAGGTAGATGTGGGAGGGAGGGTTTGAGTTTCTCCTTCTAGCTACTCTACCTCCTACATGCCCAAATAAATCAGCTCCCTCACAATGCTCTCCATCATCTCTGAAGGGCTTCATTTGCCTGTAGTCATTAGTTTTCCTTCAGTGACAAGAAGAGGCAGTGTTTTTATTGACCTTGACATGTGACCACTTTCCTATTCCCCATTTGCAGTACTCTCAAAACATACAGCCATGCCCACAACTGTTAGCCTGCAGATAATACCTTGGGGGAAATTTTCCTGGCCAACAACAAAGAGCAGCTTGAAAAGGAGCTGTCTTGATGCTTAAGCACAGAAGTTGTTTACTGCTCAGTCATGCTGGCGGTGGCTTTTCGAAAGGGGCAAGTGATGCGTGCAGATAATCAAAGTGACATTGAAGGGGTCAAATTTTCCTGAAATTCAAACAAATTTCATGTATAAACCTGAGCTTTTATTTTTCTTAGGCAGATAGTCAGTCATCACTTCTAGAATGAAACCTCAGGGACATCTCATTGGAAATCAGAAAGTCGCTCCTTGGGAGGCCAAGGAAAGCTCAGCTTTCACTTACTGTTATGATTTTATCTTGTCCTGCATTGTGCAGGGTTGTACGGAGTGACCCAAGAAACGGCTTTTCTCCTGAAACAAAGCAGTCCATGTCAGGAGGAGGAAGAAAAGGGGAGCCATAGGTGTGATTCTGTTAATGGAGCAAAATGAACCATTCCTGATGGGAACTGTTGGTCATGGTTCTAACAGAGCTGGTTCCCACACGGGTTAAAACAAGGCGTAGTTTTCATTCAGTCTGGCTATAATACACCTGTATCCCAACTAGGAATGAGTTGGCATGGTTTAGTCACCATCACGTGTAACTCTTTCATGGTGCTTGATGCTGGGTTTTCTTCAAAACAGAAGTGGACTTAGACCAATAGCACTGGCTTCAGTGAAGTTGCTCTGATTCAATGCAAGTGAGAAGAGACCTGGGCCTGGTAGCTCCAGGCCCTATTAGCCACCCCAGTCCTGGCTCTTTTGAATGCCTTGTGTTGCTGGTCCAAGGAGCAGAAGGGGAAAGATTTCCCACAACAGTACAGGGCCTGTGCAGAGGCAAAAAGCAGAAGTGTGCAGCAAGAGTAACAGGCTGATGGGATGGGGAGCCACTTTAAAACATAACAAATCCTCCAAACCATGAAAAACCTGATCGGAATTCAGTCACAGTAGAAGATGCACAGAAGTGTTCTTACTGGGTTGGTAGGCAGCCAGCAAAGTAAGTCATTAGCTGGCCAGAAATATTTTGCTAGATAAACAGTGATCCTGAAACTGTACCTCGGCATTCCTGTGACTGCCTCCTGAAAGGCTGAACTATCTCTTTCCTTTCTTACAGCGGGTCACTGTCAGATAAGCGGTTTATGTTTACTTCAAACGGTAAGAATAATGGCTTTCTTTTTACTTATTCAAATTTTACCTTCGTATTTAAGTAGTTTCTATAGAAGATTTGAAAAGTAATCAGGAGAATGCCAGGCTGTGTCTAGGAGGGATATTTTAGGACAGCAATCTTTTAAAACTGGCAAGTGAATAAAAAAATTTGAAGGGATATGAAGTGAGCTAGCTAAAAAACCAACATAGAATGGGAATAGGTCATATGTACATAGATGAGAAACAGAAATAGTATTCTGCTGTTACATTTCTGGTGCCAGCATATGAAAAATGGCAATCAGATAATCCCATTTTTATGTACTTCAGGCAGCAGAAAATGAAAGCAGTTTTTCTTCAGACATTTATAAACTCCATCTTCGTTATGCAAGAAGAGAACGAAAACATAGGAGGAATGAAAATATATTTACATTGCACTGATACAGAACTAGTTTTTGTTTATGACTTTCCAAGATGCAAAAGCTTCTTTAATCTGTCAAGCTGTTCATTTGCATAAAACATAGCGAAGAAGGGGAAAAAGTTCACACTCGTTCATTTGAATTATACTTCAGTCATCTGAGATAAAATCATTTACTATTCCACTGAAAACTGCAAAGCATGTACAGGCCTTTGAAACTGCCAGGGAATTATTTTTAACTTCATTGAAACCTTATTCCACTGGCCTGTTTTCTCTGAAGAACCCTGATGTGCAGAAATGTTGTGGGTTCTTTGGTGGAGTTTGTAATACTTACCTGCAGCTATTACCCTCATGATATCACCTCCTGGCAGCAGTATCAAGGAGCTTCTCTGATGAGTAACTTTCCTAGCCCTCACTGCAGGTGAGAATCGTTAAATATTTACAGTAAAGTGCTCTTCAGTACAATGCCTTTATCTGAGAAATGTTTTGTATAGCAAAATTAGTTAATGCCAATCTCTAAACATAAATATTATGTTTCAGAAGAAAAAAAACCCAAGAAGTCTTCAGAGGAATGAGAAAAAACTGCAGGGATTAAAAAGCAAAATGGCAAAAACAGCAGATGTAGTCAGGAGGAGTCATCTATGTAGGAGTTAAATTGGTAAAGGAGTGGGCCCGCAGCACTCTGGTACTGGATCATCCACTACAAATTGACTGGCAAACACACAGCTAATGGATAGCATCAGGCTAGCGCTAGATTAAGCAACATCTGACTTTGCTGTTGTGGGTGGTCTTCATATGTTGCTAGCCTAACATAAAAATAAGCTGTGAAAATGCAAAATAACTCCTTCGGCCTGTCTGTCTGGGGACTTCTAGGCTGCAACAGATCTCTCAGTCTGGAAGAGGGATTCCTCTCCAAGAGCCAGATTACTGCATCTTCCTACTGGGAGGACAGCAATGAATTTGGGCAGCTATTCCAGTGGTCTCCTGACAAGGCTTGGCTTCAAGTCCCAGGATTGGCTTGGGCCTCTAATCACAGCAGCAGTCGTGAATGGTTGGAGATAGACCTTGGAGAGAAGAAGAGAATAACAGGTATGTTATTGTCACCGTCTGGTTATTAGAAGCGGGGGTGTCAGCTGGAGAGGAAACTGAATGCAGCCGAAAAGCTAATAATGCAATGTTTCTTTCATTAAATGTAATGAAATGATCTACATTGAGGAATATTATTTTCTTATTAAAAAAAACCAAACATGGCTATTTACATGGTTTTCCTATGGGGAGATAGGATTGAACTCAGCTGTCATGTGTGCCTGATCTGTAAACAGGCTGTTAGGCTCAGAACAAGATACTTAACACAGGGACCAGCAGAGTCTGGATGGATGATAAATGATAAAGTTATAGCCTTTGAAACAATGGCCCAGTGAAAGAAATTCCTGTTTCCATCTCCTGGTTTAGTAAAAATGCAAATTACAGTTCCTGCTAAAGATATAAAGACTGCTGATAAGGACTGTGATATCAAAAAGCAATTACCATTTTTCGAGTCATTAACTTGGACTCTGTTAAAAATTCCATTGCTGTGGAATTCACAATTTAGAAGTTATTTCCATTCTTCTCCCAACTTTTAAATTCAATTTTAACATGGTTTGAAAAGTAAATTAAGACTTTGTAGGCCAAGTTCTCTGAACTGTTTTGGCCCCTGTATTTGCATTTTAAAATGTTCCTTTAAAGCAGGCACCTAACAAATGAAAAGATATTTTGCATTTTGTTAAAAGGGATTAAGACCACTGGTTCTGGATACATGACGTTGAATTTCAACTTCTACATAAAGACATTTACAATGAACTACCGAAATAACAACTCAAAATGGAGAACTTACAAAGGGATTCTGAGCAATGAAGAAAAGGTAAGGGAAAGTGGGAGGGGTAGGAAAATACAGAGCAGTAATGTGCATGCTGCTTTGACACTGAAGGGCAGGCTTTCACTGTCAAGAAAGATTAGGAGTTTCAGACTTGTCTAGACTTGGGTTGTCTTCACCAGTGTAATTTACGGCCACGGAGTAGATAGATAGTGAGCTTGTTGTAACAAGGAAATTATCCAGGGCTTGCTCAAGTTGTGAGACACACACAGGGAGGCATGTGTATGTCTGTATTGCCCTCTTAGAAGAGTGGTGTAATTAAAGCTGTGCAACAGGCTGTTTGGGCAAGTCTTTAGCTCATCTCAGCACTTGCCTATGCTGGCAACACTGTGCCAGTGCAGAAGCACTGGTTGGTATGGCACCAGCAGAGCTGAGGTTCAGCTTTAGATCCACCAGGATGGTCAGCCTAGCCCCTCCACCCACATGCAAAACAACTGACTCGGGTAAAAGCACAATGCTGCTGGTGGAGTTGTGCCTGTGGACCCAGCTTCTGCTCAGGCTGTGCTATGGTCACCAGGGCTCTCTGCCCCGTGCTGGAAGCACTCTGCTGACACAAGTGGGCACAGCCTACCTCTGTTGGGAACTGATGTAGCTGAACGTAAAAGAAATGTTTTTATACCAGGATCCTTGACCACACAACAGCTTTCACAGACTCTTAAGCGACTTTAGCAAAGAACAGGTAAAAGCAGTGTACCTAGTTCCTGCAGACAGTGGATGTGGTGCACAGGTTTGTCTGATAACTTTTTTCTCTGAAAATCTCATGTTTTCTTTCAAACAAAAAAAACACCCAACAAAACAAAAGCCCCCCTCCTTGCCCCACAGGGTTCAATGTCAGAGCTTCACTCACCAGTTCTGAGAGAGCTCACCACACTTCACAATATGGCTCTACCTGGTCCTCAGTCCTAATGGCTGCTTAGAAAACTTGGTGGAGCTGTAGAGAGATTTCCTACCAGCTCTGGTTTTCTCAGCCTGTATGGCAGGAATTTCATTGTGTAATGTTAACCGGTTTAATGTTTTTTAAATGCTAAACTATGGGGGTGTTGTCTCAAAAAGTGACAAACCAGCTTAGCAGTGGCTGAACTGTGGATGCTACCCGCTGAAAATCTGCAGGCTTGCAGTTTTCTACAATGACTTGTGATATACAAACAGTCCTATGAAAGTATTACATATGATCTTAGTTTCAGCTAAGGTACATGACAAAACCTCCCCCTTCAGAACCCCATGTGGCCTGACATTTTATCTTAAGATATGCTGAGCTCACTTCCCTATCTCATCAGGCTTTTTAGTTTTCTTCAATCATGCTGAAGCATCTCCAAGATGCTAATTTTGCTAGGACTACTGCTCTGCACATGGGCTGTGCTGATTCTAGGGAATACTGTATAAATGCAGGGAAAAGGAGGCACAAATGTGTAGTTAACAGTCACTTTTCAAGCTTCATATAGAAAACTGACCATTTTACTAAAATATCTAGAAATATTTCACTTAAATATTTCCTCTTTACATTTTTATCCCCTATTGCCCAACTAAAGGCAACAGTACTGTTGTACGGTACAGTACAACAGTGCTGCAGTACTATTAAATAAAAAATGATAGCATTATTATACCAGCACATATTAACTAGAAATTACATAGCACTGAAAAAGAGTGATAGTCTTTCTTCTCTGAGCTAACAGAAAAATGTCATCATCTGTCAGAACTAAAAAAGATTATTTCTTTCCAGAACTCTCAATTCCAGATACCCAGATTATCACTATATTAGTTTTAGGATAATGAAAACCTTTGAAGTTGGATGTCAGGAGCACTTTGGAGGGGGAGACTTAAACCAGAGCAAACGAAGTGTTGATGTTTTGTTGCAGATATTCCAAGGCAACTCCAACTCCGGTGATGTAGTACGCAACAACTTCATCCCTCCAATAGTGGCCCGTTACGTGCGAATTATCCCTCAAACTTGGAACCAAAGAATAGCATTGAAGCTCGAGCTGATGGGTTGTCGAATTATGCAAGGTATGGGGTAAGCATTGCTCCCCAGGGTCCCATGGTGCCTCCAAAGGCCCCTGTGCTACCACAGTGCCACTGATGTGCCCTTCTCTTTTGCAGCTAATAGTTCATTTACACATTCAATGTGGCAGAAACCAAGCCACAGCACAGAAGCCTCCCTTGGAAAAGAGGACAGGACTGTTACAGAGCCCATCCCATCAGAAGAAACTAACTTGGGTAAGACGACGTAGAGCTGCATTTTCTCTAGGATGCATCACATCTTCAGTCCAGCCTGAGGGAACTTTAAACTTTCTCACAAATCAGAACTTTTCCCTTCAGACTTGATTAAAAGCTAATGACAGAGAGAAGAGGGAGAAGCATAGGTTCTTTTTGTCTTAAGGCATGAAAAGATATTGATGTGAGAAGTGGCCAGCTTTTGTTTCCCTGCCATATGTTTTTTTTGCTGTGCTTGGTCGGTGGTTCAAGGGTCTATACTCAGCACTCAGCAGGTTTGTGGATCCTCACTCTCTTCCTGTATTTTGTAACTTTTTTATACATAAGGCAGTGGTCTCAAAAAAATACTACCTTCTCTCTACACAACCATGACTTTTTGTAGAACAGGTCACCAGCTCTAAGTAGTGCAGAGTAGTGCACGGCTGTGTAATTGAACACTTTCCCATATTGCTTGTGCTCATGGGGACTCAAGACAACCTTAATTCACATACTTCTTCCTATATGTGCAGTCTTCATATTTTAATGTTATAGAGATAACTTCTTTTAAATCAAAGCAAACAAACAAAATTTGTTTCTTATACTGACTGTTTGGTGGACCCGTAGCCAGGCAGGAATTACCAGACCCAGTACACCAAACACTGCTACCTATTAGGTAGCTGATAATTGTAGCAATTATTGTAAGAAAAAGAAGCTCTTCTGAAAGCGCATTGCTCTGACTAAGAGCAATGTTCATCTGTGCAGCAATATGGGTAGAATGTATCCATGTTCACTGAAAATGAAATCTACTGAGATTTCATCTGCTAAATTGTAAATACCCTGTGGACATATGTACTACCTTATTCTCACAGCCTGATAAGTGTCTGGAGGAATAGCAGGAGGTGCACTCCTGACACAAGAGCCATCCCACTGCTAGTTCTCAAATCCCTGCCCTAAACCATGTTGTGTTAGAATTTACCAGAGGCTAAACAGATTTTTCCCTAGCTCCACTCCAGGAAATCTTTGAACTATTTTGACTGAAACGTTTCAACCAGTTCAGCACGAGCCAGATACTAAGCATGTAAAATTGCAGCCTCGTTTGACAGTTTCATAAGCAACAGAAAACAGAGCGTGTATAAGTGGCTTTTAAAAGTTACCTAGCATGTAATAAGAAAGAACTGCTCTTTGTAAGGATGCATATAGATGTTAACTCAAGTGTCAGCCTTGACAAAGTATGTTTAGCTCTTCATCTCAACACTGTTCCACATAGGTCCATGGCAACCAAGTATGGCTGAGGAGTGGTCTTGCAGTTTTCCAGTTTTACATTTCCATGCTCTCTTGCATGGAGTGTTCCTACAAGATTACCTGCCTTTTGCTGTATTCTCGGTAGTAAAAATTACCAGCTTCAGAGTAATTTGCCTTTTAAGCTTTTATCCTTTTATTTTTTTCTTTTCCTTATGCAGGCTTGAAGCTTACAGCTATAATTGTCCCCATCCTCATCGTGCTGTGTCTCTTCCTGTTCTCTGGAATTTGTATCTGTGCAGCTCTACGCAAGTAAGATACTGGCTTTTGTCATTGGAGGCATTTGCGGTTGCTTAGCTAGCGTGTCCAACTACATGCCCTCTTTCCAGAGCCTCTTTTGCAGGGAGCTGGAAATTGATCCTGTTCTGCAGTCTTCATTTTACATAGAACTCACGTCTTGTCTCTATAAATTGTATTTCTTTTTGTACATCTCCCCTAGTCAGACAAAAATGAAGGTAAAGCAGGTCAGAACTGCATACCCTAATTTACAGGTCAGTGTAGCCAGTAACTGTTTTCTTCAGCCTACAGATACCCACAAATACTAAGGTGTAAAGCAATCTAAAACAGGTTAGTTCCCACACCAAAGCCAAGTAAAACTTCAGTGAAAGGAGGATTTGAACTAGCTATCTGGATCATTTTCTTTTCTTTGCCTCCCATTGTGTTTCTGCTTCCCAGTCCCTTAAGTTAGAGCACTTAATCTAGCAGTCTGAAAGCTGAGCCCAGCTGTAAGGAGTTGCACACGTACACTGGTAAGCAGCTAAACCCAAGCTACTTCATTTCACAAGCCAGAGAAGTGGAAGAAGCACTGCTAACTGTGATTCCTGCTCGTCGTCCATTCATACGAACCTCCACTTGCATGCAGAGCCAGGAAATGCTTCTGTGAGCAGATGGGGATTTGAAGTATAAGCAATGCCCTCGTGAAGTTGCTTCATCACTAACAGTACCCAGCTCTGCCCTGGATTGCCAGTAAGTCCATAAACTAACCAAAGAATTCAGAAGAGCCGACCCAAAACATACCCTGCAGTGACACATAGAGACATGGACACATCAAATCGATGAATGGCAGACACAACAAATTTGAACACTGGCACTCACAACTTGCATATCGATGGAGAAAACCAAAATGTCAAAGCACTGGTTTGCACCCCTTACGTTCTAGTAAAAACCAGCCTCCAGGAACTCAGTGAAGTGTTGTCCTCAGCGGCTAACCACAAAGCCACTCTCTGGTGGACCTGAGGCATGAAGCTGAAATGATGTGAGTGCCCATGTTTATAAATGCTTTCCTCTCCTCACAGGCGAGAAGCCAAGGGACTTTCTTATGGCTTATCCAGTGCTCAGAAATCAGGTTAGTGGAGAATCCTGTGCTGTGTCCTGTCCTGTCCGTTGGGCCTACGGGAAGGGGTTTATGCAACTATGCATGAAATTCTTATGAAATAGTATCCATGTTTCCCTGTTCAAATTCACCTTGTCATACAAGGGGAACAGCAAGCAGTAGTCCCGCTTGTGTCATCCTAGCGCTGTGCCCTGAGAAACAATATAATTTGGTTTCTATGACAGAAAGGCAATTAGCAAAAGATCTATTATACAAAGTGCATGAATTAGCATTTAAGAGTGCTCCCAGGTGCCCTTCCTTTCCTTCCCTCCTCCAAAATACCTGTTTTTCAGAAAATTGCTGCTTTCCTTTTCCCCACATCACAGGGGATTGCCTTTCTCCAAGAAAGAAGAGCTAATAATTTTTTTATGGCTTTAATATTTCCATCTCACTGCCCTCCCTGGTTGGGACTGTATTTAGAAAGCCTAACAATACTGAATTATACTTCATGTGTAAAATCTGAATAGGGGATTGGCTTGAGGACTACGCTTTAGGAGATGCTTGCAGAACCCTAGCAAAGCGTATTCTTTGTCTTGCTCAATAACGCTTTCTAGAGCCGTCTCCTGTCACCTTGGAAGCTGGGGTTTAGCTGTTGTTCCTGGCCAGCCAGCTCTGTAGAGGAGTATCTTTCTAAATCTCAGCTTTCCATAAAAAAAGAAAACCACTAAGCAATTCACATCTCTCCTGACAAGTGCCTCGCAATAGCTCAGCTCTGAAATTTCATCCCTCAGCAGGTGCTGACGTCAGTGAAAGGAATGCTGTTACCCACTGCAGCTCGCCCTCATTAGAAAATTAATTTGTACTTAACATCATATTTGCTAATATGATTTTTCAAGGTCACATCATAATCCTTTCTCACTTGCTAATGAGGACAAATCCCAAGAAAACGGAGATAGCCTCTTACCCAGTCAGTTCATTTGTTGCAAGTGTGCTTCATAAATCAAGCTCCTGAGCCCTTGTGGACCAGGCTTGGGACTTAGAGAGATGGGAGCCAAACCCACCTCTCCACAGACCTCCTGCCGCAGGATCCAGGCAAGTGCCTGACACTGTAGATTTTTGATTTTGTGTCTCACAAGGGTGTTGTGAGAACAAATTAATCGCTGAGTGCAGGTGCTCAAGGAAATGGAAATGGAAATCAAGGAAATGGAAGCAATGCTGCTTTACTGGATGAGGAGAAAAAGGAATTTTTAAGCATTATTTTTGCCACCTAAGCAATGGCAAAACATTTAACTTATTTTAAAGCTGGTACCTACACCTACAGAGTTTTAGCCCTTCTTGCCAAGAAAATCCTCTATAAAGTTTTGTTTTCACTTGGAAATCTCAGTTGATGATTCACTTTCTCCCTTTCAATTTAGGGGGAATTTTTTTTCTTTTTTTACAAACAGCCCATTTTAGTCTTGCTTTTTAACTGCTTTTATATATTGACACCAAAAATTAAACTTTCTGAGAAGTCTTTTGATTGTAAGCTTTTAACTTGCTGATAAACCTTCTATTTTTATTTCTGTATCACAGGTTGTTGGAAACAAATCAAACAGCCCTTCACCAGACATCAGTCAACTGAATTTACCATCAGCTATAACAACGACAAGGAGACACCACAAAAACTAGATCTGGTCACCAGTGACATGGCAGGTAACAACTGCTCACCTGTGATGCACTCATTCTGCTTTGTGTGGAGAGCAGGTAATAGGGGGAGGGACAGGCCCGCAATATTACAAGCTCCAGCTCTCATGCAAGCTGAGGCCCAGGAACAGATTTATCTGTGTTCATCCCAGACATATAGTGAAGCAGCTAAATATATTAGGGGGAAAAAGACCCCTGTTTTGGAAATGTTTATCTCAGAGTTGTTGGGAAAGATTTTATGACTGAAATAGTTACAGCTGATGGTAATGATGGAAGGCACTCAGGCATGGATGCAGTGTAAGAATATGCCTAGGATAGGATAGTTTATCTCTGCCAACTAATTTTTTGTGTTTCAGTTTAAACAAAAATGTCTCTGGAAACTTAATAACATATAATGCCCCTTGTCACTGGGCAAATACAACGATTACGTGCCTGGTTTGTGGGTTGGACTTCATGCCCAGCTGGAAGTTGTGCTGAGATCCCTGTGCAGCCTTCGTGGTGCCTGCACTATTATGGAGATCCGACCTGCTGAAGTGGCAGCAGGTACATGAAGGAGAAAGAAAAAAACACCACAGTGCTTCTCTCCTCCTCTGCCTTGGCCCCAGATCACTGTTTGGACAGAGCAAATCCCCACATTGATACTATTTGCATCCCAAAGGGATGACTTCTTTAATTCATCCTCTTAGCACATCTTATCCCTGCCTAGTTTAGTATGTCTGGAAGGGCTAGTGAGACCAGCCATTTCATGGGATCAGTGATTAGCAATCTTCCAGAAAGATTAATTTGCTGTTTCCAGCCTCCAGACCTTAGAAATTCCTTAGAATTCCTCCAATGCATTTGGCAGAGAAATACATTTGAAAAATGAGTGGATGGTTACTGTAATTCCATATGGTGCTACCCTTGATATCTTTCAAAGACAGTTTCAATCCTTTACAGAAACTTCCAGTATAAATGCGCAGAGACCTATAAAGTAGTTTTATTTCATGAAGGAAAGGGAGTGAATAAAGGTTACTCACAAATCATGATTATCTGGCTCCCCTGGCCATGTCTGGGGAGCCTCTGCTCTCTCCATCCTCCCTTCCTGCCATGTTTGTGGCAAGTCTTAACTCTCAGCCTACCCAGGCAGCTCCCCAGACTTAGCATTTCACCTACAGTCTCCTTAAAAATAAGAAACATGAAATTAAGATGTGAACACAGCCCAGAAATTTGCTATTTAATTAATTGCAGAGAGCACACAACTTGCATATAGATTAACATGCTGCATGAAATCCCCTCCCATCAAATCCCTGCCTGCCTGCCGGTTCCCAAAGTGGAGATGCTCTATCCTGAGAGAGGGAGATTGCTGGGGATGGTGACAGCGACGCCAGGAAGAGCTGCGGCACTTAGTGAAATATCATAACACCTTCACCCTACATGCTGAAGTTTGGGATGGAGCCAGGAACTGCCAAAAAGATTCACAGGACATATGGGATCGAATTCGACGCTCATGTCAGATGAGCCACGATGCCAGAACAGAAACTGAGCTAAGATCTTCACGCCTGCATCAAAACATGATACTTTAGCAGTGTCACTTACTAGAGCTGTTCAGGCCACCGTATGTATCTGTAAGAGATTATCACTAGCAGCAAAGCAAGAAAGTTAGAACACTGAATTTCCTCATAATAGTTACGGCTGGATTTTTTGAAAACCCTTAGTCCAGCTCTCCTCCTTACACAGCATCCTGGCATCTGTCTTGACTACAGGTGCAAACACATGCTTCTTGAGGATGCATTTCCTCCATCCCGTTCCTTGCTCCTGCTTGTGCCATTGGCCATCCCCTGTCTGTTCCCCTCAACTGGGACGATCCTAGTTCCCCTAGCAGTGCCGGTCCCACATCTCCCAGGGCTCATCCCCCTTGTGTGCCTGCAGCAGTGCAGAGCTGGCTTAGTGCATTTCACACTTCCCTTGACTCTCTTGGCTGACGTTCCGCCTAGCTTCATCCTTCTTGTCAGCCAGCTACTACTGCAAGATGCCTTTTAAATCAAGCCGGCACTTGGTCGGGCTCGTTCAGAATCCTCTGGGCATTCTAATTATTTCAAAAATGGAACGCTTGCTTTGGAGAACTTCTCATTTGTGGGTCTTCAGGCAATGTCCTTTTGTCCAGTTTGTTGCTAACATTTTGTTGACTTATCTCGGTTTTTAGGGCTTTTGAGCATACTCCAGAAATGATGTTAACTTATTTGGGTGGGTAGGTGGGAGAGGGGAGGGAGAGAGTAAGGGGTGGCTTGCTTGCTGAAGAGGGTTACAGGACCAGCACTGTGGAAAAGTTTTCTCGCATTCTTAATCATCATGTGTTTGGTACAATCAGAGTCATTTTTCAATATAAAATGCATATCTATGCGTAAGTACTGTATACATAAAATAACCATTCTATGCCTTATTGAGCAGCTCCTGCTTCCTTTTAGATTATCAGCAGCCTCTCATGATCGGGACTGGGACGGTGACAAGGAAAGGATCGACTTTTCGACCTATGGATGCTAAAGATGAGGGAAGAAGGGGGAGTTTAGAGTTCGAAAATCACTACCACTGTCCAAACAGAGCTAATCGTCATGAATATGCTCTGCCGCTGACCAGCCAAGAGCCTGAATATGCCACCCCAATCATAGAGAGGCACATTACAAGAGAGAGTAACTTCCCTTCTGAAAACGGCTACAACATACCCGTAATCTCATCTCAGATACACTCCCTTTCTGCTGGCAGCTTCTCTAGTTCATGTAAGACCGAAACCATGAATGGAGACTATCAGACACCCCAGAGTGTCATAAACTACGACAAACCCAAAGTTAACGGTGTTCTGACCTCTGTGAGCTACAGCACGGACTACCAGAAACCTCAGCCCAATGCCCTCGGGAGCGAGGGTTACTCAACGCCCAGAGACTGCCTAAAACCAATAAGCCAGACAGCAATGACAGCTCTCTTGTGATCTGCCGGAGCAGGGGAGACACGACGTGCAGGAACGTCACTGCACAGCTTTCTGAAGCGAAAACAGAGTTTGGAAGGACTCTGCTGCGGGAGGCAGAAGGCAAACAAGCCCCTGTGTACATAATATTGCAGTCTTGCTGGGTTCTGACATCTGAAGAAAGCATATGCTGTTTATCACTGTTTATAGCAAGAGAGATGTTATCAGTGAAGACTGTACATCTTATTTTCTCTAACTGATCTCAGTGCTCCACTTGCAATGTGTGCAATTTGTACATAGCTTTTATTTAAGGAGAATTTCTTAAGTTTCCTTTCCACCTGGGAGATTGAAAGAACTGCAGAAATACCTATTTAAGAAAAACAGTCCTTCTTCTCCATCTTTGTTCTACCTGCTGTTGGCAGCTGTAAATGGTGTATCTTATGGTTGTGCTGATTCATCTCCTTTCCTATAACTGAAGATAGTGCATCACTGTAGTTCTTACTGGGAGGGTAAAAGAAGCAAAACTACTTACAGCATAATGTGCACAAGAGAAGGCAGCTGAGTATTTAAATTCTGTGCTCAAACCCACCTTCCTGGCTGCTTTTTTAGCAGCAATTCTCACATGCTTGAATTCGATCCATTGTATGACCTGAGCCCGTCTAACTTGCTGTTCATGATAGAAACAGGTAGAAAGGCTGAAACCAGTTTTGGGTTCAAGCCAAGGTGATCACTCTGCAATAGGAAAACAAACAAACAACAAACCCAACACCTGTCAATCTGGGTTTGGGTTTTTTTCTTCAGGAAGTGTGTGGAACCAAAATTTGAATCTGCAGCTGGGAATTAAATCCTGTTCAAGTCCTAGCTGATGCTTTTGCTGCTAAACTATAAGGAAATCTGTTCCTTGGCACAAAGCAGCAAACTTCCTGAACTCTTCATTGCTCCAGTAGGTAATTTTCTGTCTTACAAATTTCTATTTGAAATATTTCCACTAAGTAAAACATGGTGTGTGTATGACTTGCTGTTGCAGTTAAATTTGCAAGACAGCAGATCAGCGCAGTTGTGTTAAAATAGTTTTTCTTTTGCAGCTAATGTTGCCCTTAATTCTGGTTTTGGACAAACTTGAAAAAGCATGGGGATGGGTGCAATGTATTACACAGTAGCTGGCTTCTCTTTCAGCAGACACGCCATTGAAGAAAAACAGCTTCTGGTAGCAGCTGGGACTGTCGGCTGCCCTTCTACCTGCAGTGCTTGGAGCGTCACTTTGGATTCAAAAGCTTGTCCTAAAATGTCAAGAAGCAATATACTTCTTGAGAAGAAGAACGGTGCTATATTGATAGCATAAGGTTGTGAAACAAGACTAGTAAAACCTGAGCTCTTCGAAAGAGCTGAAGGCCCTCCGTTTCCTTGCGTGTGAATGTGGGATAATTTGCCGAGGATACAGCAGAGACCTGTAGTCTGCTCTCAGCATGCTTACAGATGCTCAGGTGGAAAGTGCTGTCAGAGTACAGACTAGTTGCAATGGTACTACTCACAAATATTGCCAAGTCCAGCCATACCTGACCTTAAGGCAAGCTCTCAGTGGGTTCTTTCCATGTGCTTGTTTTGTGGCCATTCCCTCATGTTGCCACACCATGCATGCGATTCCTGTGCAAAGAAGAAAGAGTCAAGGTAACCTCGTAGCCTTCCTGTGTTTGCTGTCAATACAGTTTCTGTGAAATGTCTAAGACACCTCAGGTCCCGAAGTGAAACAGCAGCAGCCTGTTTGTTAGACCGAGCTGGGCGGTGTTGTTTACCTTCTGTTGTTTACATGTCTGTGTAAATAAAGAACACTGGTATTTGTAAATCAGTCACACAGGCCTGCTACTTAGTGCACTTGATCATCTCTGTGTGCCCACTATCGCCACATATCCTGTGGGCTGAGAAAGAAGTGTTCCTTATGCTCTGCAAGAGCATCAGTTGCATGGCTGCAATTCACGGTCCCAGTGTGACAGGCTAAAAAAAGATCCTTACAGTGCCCCATTTAGCCTGGCTCTTCTGTTCATAAGCTCTAAAGAAGCAGCAACTGCAAACAACACTGCTGCTGGATACATATAATTGAGGGAAGTATGAGGATGCCCTCCTGATGAGCCTGAAACCAATACTCTACCCACACCAAGAATTAGCCTGGGCTCATCACTTGACAAACAAGCCAGACTCAGTAATCAGGGCTACTCTCCACCTAATGAGGCACCTAGGTAACACAGCAGTGCAACAGGTCCAGCCGCCGATGACACTGCTTGTAGTATAATAAACTCTTTGCATACCTCTGCCACAGCAGCTTGCTACTAGTGTCAAAAGGGTTCTTGGTAGCATGTGCCCATTTCTGCCACCATTTAAACCCATCTTAACAGTTGGTCTAGCCTAATGAAAAGCTGGATCTCACTCTGCACCTTGCCTTCATCTCCATTCCCCTCACAAAACATCTCCCCCTTCCCTGTTTCACAGTAGCATGGTGCTGACAGGCAGGGAAGAAAGCACAGCAGCTCTGTAGTTGATCACAGCTCACCATTATCATTGCCGTGGTGCTTCATGGTTCATTTCTGAGTGACTGCAGAGGGCGGTTAACACAAAAAGCCGTGGGCTTTTCCACCTCAGCCTGGGAAACACGGAGCTTCTAGTGACCCTTGCAGCAGACATGAAAGGGAACTTCCTACTTGTGCAGGCTCTCTATCCTAACAGTGGTGGAGATACTAAATCCTGGTGTAGGAAGGAAGGGGGACTGCCTCAGTCTTCCCAGTGGTAATGCAGAGCTTCTCACACACTGGTACCTCAAACTCCAACCCGTCTGCATCAGCCTGTTCTCACCATCAAAAACAGTCACAGGATTAACACAGGCAGCCTCATCAAAAAACACACACTTCAAAATCTTCCTTCCACAGTGAAGGTTAGAAGATGAGCCATTCTGAGACATTTACACACTTCAGAGGGCTGCATGAGCTCTGGGTTTCCCTCAAGCATCTTCAGAGATGGTGTGAGACATTCAAAAGCATTTCCATACCAAACTCCTTTCCTGAGCAGGCACTCCCAGTAGGCCAGAACAGTAAAACTACACCAGAGTTCACAAGAAGGTTAAATATTAACTGATCATAGCACCGAAGACCTGCCTGTCCCAGCTGCAGCTGATGGCAAGCCTCTGACTTTGCCAGAACAAGGTCATGTACTGTAACTGCACATGTTTCTGACCAAGGGAATGGAAGAAGGCAGCTCCTGAGGTAAGAAAGTGTAAAAGATGATGTATGCTACCTACAACTAAACCCAAACAATGACAGCTTAGCATGCATTTCCGGCTGGCGCTTATATTTAGAAAACAAACAAACAAAAAACACACAAAAAAACCAAATCCAACAAAAGTTCCTGAAACACCATGGGAAAAATACAGATGTTTTTTGCTCTCAGCAGCTTAGGCTGGTGAATAGATTGTGAAGTAACTTTCCAACACTGAATACAAATACAATACAAAAGCTTTTTTTCTCTTTCCTACGAAGTGTATCTAAAGAGTCTTTCCATATCTCTTGTAGCTGCTGGAGTTTTAACATCAGACGTCAAACCCTACCTTAGTACTAACCAGAATCTTTGCATCCAACAGGCAACAGATTAAAACTAGTCCTTGATTTGCATACTGGAACTAGGATTTCCCAGCTCACTGGATGTACTACTCAGTCACTCATAGCATCACCTGCTTATTTTACTGTCTTTCTCTGGATCAAGCACCCGGCTTCACCCCCCTCTTCAGACACTGTCCATGGGCTGTGTTCACTCAATTCAGCAGCCCACTGGCTACAGCAGTCTCTGCGTAGATGGAGGAAGGCAGAAAAAGCACTGAGGCCAACTTGCACCCCATGCACCCGGGGAGTAGTGTAACCACTGAGTTAACATGGCAGCAGTCTCAGCAGCATTTTTAGCACCTCTGTGCTTTAAAATGGGGTATCCTTGCTTCAGTATTTAAAAAAATCCCCATAAGGTTGGATTCCAACCTTTGGGAGAAAGGTGTGAATCCTATGGCTTGTCTGCATTACATGTGGCTAAAACTGGGAAGACCGAGGTTTTAATACAGACTTTGGATTTTTCCCACCAACTGCCATTTGGTGGTTTTTCACTCAGAGAACAGATTTTAGTGGAATGCCATTTAGGCATGAAATATTCCCCACACAGGATGGGACTGTCAGGCTGCAGGCCCTGTTACAAGAACAGACACTTAACTGTGTTTACCCATTTGGTGGATTGCTATCATTAAAACATGTATGATTTGATTTCCATGGTGCTGAAGACTGTCATCCTGTGCAGACACATGGCAAGGACTACTGCACCCTCCCCAGCACCACTCCATCGTTGCCAGCCTCTCTGAACACATTACCAGAAGCTGAGCTGCTCCAGGACTCATCTTCATTGCACTGCAGGAAAATGGTCTTGTGGCCATGCAGAATACTGCAGAAGGCATCTGAGGCCTTCCAGGGCTCAGATCATCTAATCTGCATCTGCAACACAGAGCAAACCAGGTGACCAGCATCAGGAACTGGTAGGGCCCTTGTCTCTGACCTACTCCCACTGGTGAACGGGAGAAGTGTTAAGGGAAACCCCCAATCAGCTCTGTTGCAACATCCCAGTAAGGCCCAATTTCGCATCCATGTAATACAGGTAGTAATCATTTGACATGAGGACTCACTCGATTGCTATTTCTGAGGCATCTAAAAACCACAGCAAGAAAGCACTGCTGCCATAACAAATTACACTGTTTACATTATGTTGCTCTAACATCCTTTGACCTTAAATCAGTAGTGCTGCATTTCAGCAACACTTTCAAAAATGCACACATAAATTCACCAATGAGGTAGTTAATAGAAACTAAATGAAGTGCAATTATTTGTCTGTGTCCTGGCTTTTACCCGTATTTTTTCTCTAGTTTAGTTCAGGAGGGCAAGTAACAAAAAGCAAAAAGAGTTTTGTGACACCTAACAAAGGAGTTGGTGGTCTCACAGCAGTCCTGCCCACAACGTCTTCAAAACCAGATTAGCTCTGCTCAGCAAGTGGATGTCTGAAGGGCACCCCCAGCCTGTAATCAGTCTGGACCCAAGGAATGACAAGGTTGTGTTGCTGCATTCCTTTTCTCCTCATTATTTTCCATAATAAACGTTCCATACTGCCCTTTTTTTTTAATTCAATGTCAGCTATGATGCAAGCTTGCACTGACCTCCAACCTCCACTGTGATAGCACAGCATGGGGTAAATGAAAGCAGAATTTATCATTTCATTTGAAAGTCATCAGTGTTGTTGATGATGCCTATACTGAAAATCACCCTGCTGTAGCTGTGTGGGGTTAACAAGACTAACAACGTTATGAAGAAGCAGCAGCAATGCCTATGGATTATTAAAGGTGGAATAAGTTTCAAGGAACATGCTTATTTAAAGGGAGGTTGCCATTTCTGCACAATTACTTTCAAACTTAAAATAGAAACCTCTCCTGAGGGTTTCCTTTTTCGAAGCCCCCCGTACAGTCCTACCATCCATAAAGGACACACAAGACAGGGTCAGATAGAGCATTTCTAAACTAGATAAAGTATCTTAAAACTAGATAAACACAAGAGGGAAGACATCCTTAGTTGGGGAAAACTCATGTTATCCATGATAAAGAAGATGCCTAGCGTCTTACTTTCTGTGCTATCTCATTGTATAGTCTAGACAGGAGAATTTGGAGACTTTTTCATTCAAATTTCACCAATTTGTTTAGACTTGGCCTCACATAGTGCATCTTTAAGTCCTGAAAAACATTTGCCTTCTACAGTATGCAGAGGTTATTCAGTAACCTCTTGTCCTGGGCTGAGTTAATTGGTTATTTACTCAGACACTCGCAACACAGCTACTGAGGTGCCACATGACATCCAGAAGATTATCAATCATTCCATTTATTTTTATCCATTCTCATGTATTAACAAGAGAACCCAGGAAGAAGATAACTTGATTAAGTTGAAGCATAACACAATTTTTTCAGCATAGGAAAATATATAAGCTAACATATATGACATTATACTGTTACCAAGGCTTTTGTGTCCTGCTAACCACCCTGAACTGAACTCAGAAATCTGTAATTTTGGCAGCACAAAATTTTTAACAGGCCTGACTGGAAAAGCTCCTTTAATGATCTGCATTATCTGCTCACCTGAAGATGAGCAGTACCCCTGAATACTCAGCATTTCCTCCTATGAGTCCAAACTACTAAGATGACTGAGAAAACTTGCAATTTAACTAATTATTCAAAACCTATGACAGTCTCTCAGCCAACAGGTGATAACAGACAATATCAGACTTTAAAAATACATATATGTTGCCTATTAGAAGGCAGGCAAAAAAGTAATGCCAAAATTCCAGGCTTAAAAGAAACACCAAGAATAATTTAATACAAACAGTGTTGAAACACACATCAATGGCTGAAGCTTGACCCATGACAGGGAGCTTATCAGAAGTCCTTCTCCATGAGAAGTGGCAGATAGCAGAGGGGTGGTAATGCTTGACATAAAAGAAGGGGACAAAAGACCGCAGAAAGACTGTAAGTTGCATTACCCACCACCCAGCCTCTGATCTGAACAATATAATGCCTTGAGCATTTATTAGGAACTATAGCTTTGACAAATGTATTTTACAGAGCTTAATTTCTGTGACCCAGGCAACCATTTCATAGACGGACAAACTGAGAGAGACAGAGATGCTGCCACTTGTCCACAGCTGTAAGCAACAAATCAAGCCCACCCCAAAATGTAAAGGCCTCTGAAAACACCAACTGCAAACATGCAAAAAGTCCTCTGTCATGCAGCAAGAGAAGACAGGGGTGATAAAGACTAAGAGGAGCTAGCAGACCTCACTTGAAGAGGCAGCTTTTCTTCACATCTATGGCTAAGCTTTTTATCCTTAAGTGACACCATCTGTTCGGACAGACAGTTTTATAAAATTTGAATAAGGTGACCTGGATAAACCGTGCCTCTTACATGGAAATGCTGGAGTCACACGTGGACATGGGAAAGGTTGCAGACAGCTCATGCAACTTCTCTTCCACAGCTATCCAACCACTTTCAGAATCTCATCGTAAAAGGCAGCACAAGTCTTTTCTGACACCCACAACACAAAGCAAGCCACCATTTTGGTATAACAATGCTGCAGTAAAGGATCTTACAAATACCTGGCAGATGACATTCCTAGAAGATACCCTTTAGGATATTTCATTTATATAGGTAACTTGTTGACAGATGAAGTCACACTCTACACCCTGCCTCCCCTATTAATAATACAATCACATCACTGTACAAGGACCAGCATCAGGGACATAAATCTTTTATGCCACAGAGCATTTTACTAACAAGTTCACTGATCACCTGGTTAATGACAACAAACAAGGTCTGGAGACTGCGCTATCATTTGGTGGTCACTGAAAGCCAACAGCAGTAAAGATAACACTAGGTCAATGTGAACTGGCCTTCCTCTTTCCTCCAACCAAGGCACTTCTGTCAAACCTAGAGTAGAACATAATGCAATCTCTCAGTGCCACAGTTTGACATGACCATGGGCAGCCTCTGTTCCAGCAAAGATCCCATGAATGCAAACAGGCTGACTGAGTATCATGATTGAAGAGCACTGGCAAAGTGCAGGCAGGAGCATTTACAAACCTATCCGGTATCTGATTTCATGTTTTATCAGTGCATTCAGTCCCTTCTTTGGAAAGACTTAATCCATCCACAGAGATAAAATTTTCACTGCTTGGACACAAGCTTGTAAGAGCACAGCATTCATTTTAAAAGCAACTGGTGAGAATATTTCAGTATTTTTTAACGAGACATGAATCCAGAGCTATAGAAGATTGTAAGTTTCTGTGTGTGTGTGTATGTGTGCTTGCACATATGCTACGTTAATACAGAGGACAATTTTTACCATAACATATGTCACCTGCAAAGTACTTACTACAGGGTATGAACTAGACTGGATGTTTGTAACCTTAAGAACACATGTTGAATAGAAATAGATCTAACAAATAAGCTTTCCCTATTTTTTAAATTAAAAAGCCACCAGCATCCAAGCCACAAAACAGGCTCCATTTCTTCAAGGCTCTTCAGCGCTGACGATTTGAAGGAAGCTGCTGCCCCCTTTCGGCACTAAATACAAATGCAAACACTTAGCACCAAAAACTAGGATTCTGACTGCAAACAGCAATTACTACATAATAGACAAGCTTTGGTGTTGAAAATAGCATAAACTTGAGATAGCCCGAAGTACCCTTGCCTGTTTAACCAGATCACGCAAAAAAACCACACCAACTTCCTAATACATAGCAGTCTGAATACATAGAAGTGCCCTGTCTTTCATTTTAAAATAAAATCAGTTTCAAAGTTAGTAGTATGTAGCCTGGATTTAAAATAACCACTTTAGGAGCACGACAGACATGAAACATTTCTGCTAGCTCTATGAATTGTCTTATGACAGCCCACGTCTGTTGTACATCATCAGAACACCTCAGCTGTCACACTGGACAAGTAAAATCAAATAAATAGGAAGCTGCGCAGTAACACTCACTGGACAGCTACACAAACATCCCCACGTACCTTAAAGTCCATTCTTTAGTTCCAAGCCTAAAGCTGCCAACCAACACTCGGCAGCTGACGTACATACCCACTGCAGAGCTTAAGTCACAGCACCCCCTGGGAATCCAATCCCACAGAGCCATAAATAAGCATGTAAACTATAAATTAAACCAAGAGGAACTGATGTCTTTGTGGACATAACCTAAAGGCTCTTATCCTATAAGAAGATCAGCATGGGCAATCCACAGCAGCCTTCTTCCCCCACCTTTAGCCAAGAAAGGGTCAACAGTGACAAACTCTCTGGGTTGTTCCAACAGGGAACACCCAATTTCTTCACAGGGAAGTAAACAGGACCAACCCCTCATGTCCGAAGGAAAAGCATTCAGGGCAAGGACACACCCAGCAGCATAAGGCCATTGGATAGAATGCAGAGCTGCTCCAGTTCAGCAGCATGACTGCTAATGCTTCCATTCCCTTAAAGAAATTGGTAACAAACATAAGCACAACAAATAACAAACAACAGCAAATAAAGTATTAAAAAAAACCAAACATGCCAATCTGATTTATTCCGTTTTACAGAAGTAATATTTGTGCAAATATTTAGGCAGTCAATAGGAAAATGAAGATTTAATCAGCAGGATTTACAAATATATACGTTAAGAATTTGAAGACTTGCAATTTAACCCAAGTTACCAGATGCCTCTCAAGCACCCCTGACTTCCAGCAGTATGGGCAATTCAAACATGCCTATGAATGCCTATACTCTCACTTTGCTTGGTTTTCACATTTTCCTCACTTCCTGTTTGAGACCCAGCATTGAAAAGGCAGCGCAGAGCTGGTGGCCCCAGAGCGGACAGAGGGGAACCTAGGGAAATGGCCCAGGCTGCAGCTCAGAGGAGCAGTGCTTTTGCATTTCAAAAAGGAGATTTACAGAAATACAGAGTGCAAAAACATAATGAGGGAAACGTGATCATTACCTCCAGTAGAAGTTACAGAGAAAAACCAGCACCATTTTAACCAGTTTTCCTGGATTCTTCTTCAGGCATCAATTCCTTTCACACTCAGCAGGAGGCTGACAGGGACACCAAATAATTGTCATGGCTGACAGAACTAAACACTTGTAAAGTGTGTGGAAAATCTACCCAAGTGGCTTCAATTTTCCCTTATAAGGGGGGAAACCCTTGAAAAATACCACTTGGCTTTACTCAGCTCAGAAGCCCCATTTGTCCCCCGCACAGAACAGATGAGGGTTTCAGGAGCAGATACCAAAGTACATCTGCGGCAGGGGTACACCAGGCAAACACAGGCAAGGCAAGGCTCCTCTGAAACATGAGAAGCAACAACTGACCTGTTGAGTAAAGCATAACTAAGGAAGTTATTCTTTCAAAGTCAATTCACCGCTTCTCAACTTCTATTCATGCTTTAAGAAGTTTTCTTTCAAAGTCAATTCACCACTTCTCAACTCCTGGGCTTCCTTCCAGCTGTGAAACTTCTGAAGAAGCTTCTGAAGATGTGAAATCACATTGTATTGGAAAATATAGGCTCTGGACAAAAGGCTAGTACAAAGTATTTCAGGACATTTTCTTTTCAGGTCATTGAGCTAACATTTTAACCAGCAAAAATGGACTCCTTACACACAACCTAGGTCAGGATGTGTTCCTCTTTTCTAGCATGTGTAAATCATGGGAAAAAAATGCACGCACTATTCTGTGACCGTGGTCACTGGGAGCAGCCACTGATGTCCTTCAGTCAGGTACTGGAACACAAAGAAATTTGAATTATCTTCCTTGACCCCAGCTGACATGAAGAAAATTCTTTTTTTCTCCTCTTCCCATCTGTTTTCATCTTCATTCATAGCTGCCTCTAATCTGCTTGTTTTGTGACAGCTAAAGTAAGTGTAAGTTTTCTCTCCTTTCCCTCTTCCTTCCATCTGCTGAAGTCACCCGTGTCTAAACCCTTCTAAAAATTTTAGAGCTAAAAAATAAGTACTTGCAGCCCTCACCAATTGTGTACTATACATCTTCTCATCCGGCATGAATCAGCCTTGTCTACTGAGACAGTCCTAGCCTCACACTCTTCTACTCTCTACTTACACATTCTCAATAAACCCTTCAGTACTACCATAATTATACTACTACCACAGTTACCATACCATTACCTTTCATTTGAGCCCTCTATTCATCCAGATGAACCTGATGCTTTAGGGCAAGATGACCACTCAATGTTGGTGAGGGATTAGGTTTTTAAAAATATAATTTGAAACACAAAACACTGAATGAGAAGACTGTAATATCACAACTAAAAAAATCTAAGTTAAGGGTTTTTTTGTAACTCAGTTGGGAAACTCAGAATATACTTATTATTCCTAATGCACAGAAAACAAACAAACAAAATACGGGAGGG
>JANRGW010039681.1:0-20500 GCA_024733675.1 Psilopsiagon aymara | reverse complement strand
TTGTGAATGCTCCATCGCTGGTGGTGTTCAAGGCCAGGTTGGACAGAGCCTTGGGTGATATGGTTTAGTGTGAGGTGCCCCTGCCCATGACAGGGGAGTTGGAACTGGATGATCTTCAGGTCCTTTCCAACCCTAGCTATTCTATTATTCTATGATTCTGTAGAGATTTGATGTCATCTTTGCTTTTCCCAAATTACACTATTAATTTTTATCCTGAACATATGGCATGTACTAGCATATTTGAGGAAAACTAAGTTAAGCAGCTACACACTAGCATAATACTAGTATTTAAGTCACTAACTAAGAATTCCAAAACAACCTTTTATCACTAGACTGTTCATCTGTGTATTTTATTTGATTATGGGAGCGCAAATCTCTCATATGTGACTTTAAAATAATTTGCTATTATCCAATCTGTAAGTATCATATGACAGTACTTTCTTCCTATTTTTGGTAAGCCTGGTAATAAAGTGCTTATAAGATTCTGAATTTCAGACTACAGATACTATAGTTGCCTTTTATATTATAGATACCATTTATATTTTTTTAACTATAGTAAAGAAGCTGTTAAGATGACCAGGACAAAATGAGTATCTACTGTTCCTCTTGCTGAGGGAGACTTTCAATATTTATTGCAAGTCACAGTGAACTGCTATAAATTTGAGTAAAACATTGCTGTATGACAGTTAGATATTCTGCATTTAGAAGTATATTCTATTTAGGAACCTAAGTCCATATGTAGGAGAGCACACCTTTAGGTATAAAGGGGGCTCTTTTATAATTGTCCCTTCTAAAAGTGTAATTAAGTGGATCTAGCCCAAAGCTTCTAGCCCACAGAGGTGGCATGGAAGACATTGCTATTAAGTTCAATACATTATTTCTCAGTGCAGGCAGAGGCCAGTTATTTTTGTGTAAATCTCAAGCTTTCTAAATCAAGCAATAACATTTCGCATATACGCAGTCAGCTCTTCGGGAGAACCGAAGTTATGGAGCAGAGCAATTTCTGAAATAAATCATTTTATCCCCATATGTCTGCAAAATTGCAGCACTTAAATCCATTGGATGGCCAAAGCTCTCTTTAAAATTCTACATGGAATCAGAAAATCACACCAAACTAATCTCCTTCAGTTAATACCAAAGATTTTCTCTTCCATTCACAGCTAACTGGTTTGAGGACAACTTATTCTGGTGTAAAACTGAGTACATGAATGTGAAAGTGGTATTTATATTTGGATCATGCCAAGACCAGTATTATCCTTCTGACACATTAACACTTCCATTGAGGAAGAACAGCAAGCATGGCAGCAAAGCACAGGTACAAACTTTGCACATAGGAAAGAAAAGGCATCACTTTGACTCAACACCACTTCACAAAACTTTGTTCAAAGTATCCCTTTCAAAAGCAGCAATAAATGAAAAGAATTCTGCCATTAAAAGCTTTCTTCTCCATATTCATACTCCATAAAAAGCACTAGTTGAGTAGAAGCTAAGTTACGTATAAGTAATAAACGAATGAAATCTGGATGAGACTACGAAGTTAGACCAGATTTGTTTATAGTTTTATGCAGTCCATAGATAACAGTATCCCACTGCACTTATATCACTGCAGATTGTTAATCACATTTAACTTTCCCATTAAGGAGACGTGTTACTACATTCTTTTACATTAAACTAGATTTAGAATAAAATTATAAAGTACATAAAATCACAAAGACAATAATTAATCTTCTCGGCACTGGAAGCAATCACTACAGCCAGCAGAGCTCTTAGATTGTTCATGGTATTAGGCCTTTTATGCATTCTTATAAGGAATTGCTCTGCAATCTGCAAGACTAGATTGTGCAAAACAGAATGAATTATAGATAAAAACAAGCAGCAAATGACAAAGGGCATGTTGTAAACTTAAAGAAGACTAATGTTTCAGTTCTGCAAAAAGAAGTGCAAAAGATGTGTCTTGTGGGAAACGGACACAACAGTTGGTATATGCAATTTTGGCAATTGTTTGCTCCATCATTAGGAAAATCATTAAGATATTTTAGAGCATATCTTACCTAAAATGAGTTAAACAATAGCAAAAATATCCTGCTTAATGAATTATGCACCTTCTATTTTGTCCTATGTAGCCTATGCTAGGCCTGAATCAGTTTTATTCTCCCGAATAAAATATTTTCCCTACTCTCGGAGTAGGAAACTGGACATAAATTACGTATATTTCAAAAAAAAGGTATCTGAGTTCTTAGTGAGCTACCCCAGCCCAGCAGGCTACCTCAAGACACTATTTGAGGACCACTGATATGTTTTCCTCATTTGTTCAAGCTCTAGAAAACTCAGGAGCAGTTTGTGACAGTGAAATTACATTTCTGAGGTTTTGTTTGAAGATAAGAGATATTATTATTAGAACCCTAATTCTAGTTCTCTGACTACCATGAACTGGTAGATGCCTTTTCATAATCAGATTTCAGCATGATTTCTATGTTCCACAGTTTCAGCCACAGGGGTGTCAGCCAACTGCAACCTAGTGCATACTGCATCAAAACCACAAGTTAATAAATTTTCCTCTTATTACTCTTCGGTTCAAAAAAACATAGGTGGAAAGGTATGAAAATCCTTCAATACTTTTTTTTTTCTTTCAGGGAAAACCACACACTTACATGTGCATAAGGGTGATTCTTCTATCAGTTCTAGTTTTAACACATAAAACTTCCAATGTCAAGAGTACAGGTGAGGACACAGAGGTCCTGATTTCTTTCTTTTACTTTGAGTGATATACTAGCTCATCTTTCTTGCCATGAAGAAAATGTCTTTCTTTTAAAAGTGTATTTTATTTTACTTTCCATGTCACAAAGATTTGTAAAACATAGATAATTATTAAAGGCTATATATGCATTTTCATTAATACAGAAAATTACTTCTTTTTCTGCATAGATACAGGAAGTAATTTATTGTTACTTGTGAGATATGACATGCAATATGAGAAAGCAATTAAATTCATGAAAATGAACAAATACCATAAAAACATAGAAAGTTACTATTTATGAAAGGCTTCAACTTTGAGAAAAAAAATGGAAAATGAGACATTTTGATACGCTCTTATATATAGCTAATTTCAACACAAATAAACGTAAACCAAATTCAAGATACTGAATTTGTAAACTAAAATTGTGAAATATATTAAAGCAGAAAAACTAAAGTGGACTATGAAACAGGACACTGTATCTGAACTAGTGGTTGGTTTGGATACCAGCCAGCTGGTATGGTAGAGTAGCACTTACTTCTAAACACATCTTGCAATAATTCTGTTCACACATTACCTCAAGCATTTTAAATTTTAATTTTTGAGAAATTAAATTCTTAATTATTCCAGATGTTAGTACTACCATGCACATATAGATTACAGTAGCAATTTTATTATTGTTGTTCAAAAGGTAATTTTTCTATCAAACATGCTTATTGAGAATTTAAATCAAAAAACGGTAACAGATGAACTAACAGTAAATTCCCTAAATATGCCAAATTTTCTGTGCTCACGGCAAGCTCACAGCTGTTAATATTTACTCAACAGTTACTATTTTATCTCCCAAATGAATATTAATAAAACCAAATATTAACTGTGCATATTTGTGCTGTAAATTACTTTTAATCCATTAAATAAAACAAGACATATAGAAGGTAACAAGAGAATACAGAATCTCATTTACAGAAGGCCAGACTGCTTTTGTAAAAGCAGTAATGCGGGCTGCAGATCTGACATGTTTGGTTGTTAATGTTCTTATGTTACTCGATAGCACAAAAACATCACAGTGGCCAGTGGAATTTTTGTCACTACTGCAATCACTCAGTGTAGTATCCTGTAAAGGAGAAAATGATACGGAAAACTTCAAACATTACCAAATTACTCCATTTTGTTTCTAAGTGAGAAACTATTGAAGCATGGAGAGATAAATACTAGATTAAAGCAGACCTAAAACCAAAAGAAGGTCGAAGACTGAACAAACCCTAACACACTGTTCTGGAGATAGAGTATCCTAACTACCCACCACACGCTCTTCCTCCCTTAAAGAAATATTCTCACACACTGACAGTAAGATGCAGTAGACATTACCTTATAGCTGATTTGAAGAACTGGTTTTATTGTCACGGTATGAATCTTTTTATCTCATCTTAGTTATTTTCTTGCTTTAAGAGACTCAGTTTTAGGAATAACAAATAAATATACTGTTATTATTTAGTAACACATGTGAGCTTTAGAAGCCTGTTACACAGCAGCAAGGTATGCACGTACACAGAGGACCAAGAAAAACTTCCCCTGTCTTTATTTTATAATGGAATTTCCACATTACAGGAAATTCACCTTACCTCATCTGGTTTGGTGATACATTTTCCTTTCCCCGAACATTGGAAGTTATCTGAATGGCTTCCCACAGGCATGCAGGTACTGACTTTCACAATCACAGTCAAGCGTAGAGCCACAATGCACTTAGTAACTGAATCATTCAGAAAACCTTAGGAAAAAAAAAAAAATAAATAAATCTTACTACAGAAGAAAATACACCAATACACATTTCTGCTGTACCACTAGACAAACAAAGAAAACTGGACTGAAAGAAACTGGCAGCTAAGAACAACACTGCTCATATTTCATGCACAACTATCTAAATTTAATGCATGCAAATAAAAACAAGAATATAGTTTGGAAACAAGCATTCATCATATTGATTTTCAAAGGGTGTCAGGCTGGTGAAATAGCCCTACATCCAGAGTTCTAGTCTACGGTCATTTTTCAGGTCTCAAATAAGCAAATGCTTTTGCCTGCAACTTCCTGGTAAGTTAAAATACAGTTCTTTAAGTTTTTAATTACAGGGAATATCAAAATCAAATTCAGTAGAGAAAATGTTTAAATTAATTTCTAAAAGTTATGTCAGAGCTAAAAAGCACACAGATTGCAAACTGCATTACATTGGTAAAAGATGGCTATATTTTTATGAAGCTTGCAAGAACATATATACACAGCTTGACAGCATTTCCTTTTATGCTTGCAATACAAGTACTACTGAATATCTGAGCTGATTACTCTATAAGGTGATATACCAGGTATAGACAAACAAAATATGAGAATGGGAACATTTGACGAGGAAAAGGAAAATTCATTAATCTCTGGCTAGAACTTCAAATTGCATGGAATTACAAAAATAGTTGGTTAGAAGCTATTAAAATACACTGGAGCATAATGACACTTATCACCAGTATTTCTAATAGATATACCTAGAAAATAAAATAAAAGCAGAATAGATAAAATAAGGCACATACAAAGCCCATGACATGCACAGAGTTCAAATCAAAATGCATGTACTACTCCTACACTTCACTTGTGCCCAAACTGCATTGTTCCACCCAGGTTACAGCTCTTCCATGTGTGGTATCAGTTGGCTGTTTTGTTCTAGAAGCTTGCAGCAGAATAAATGTGTTGTGACATAAAATTGTGGGTTTGATATCATGCATATACTGTATGCAGAATATATGCATTGAAAAAAAAAACAACCAACAAACAACAGAACAAAGATTGTTCCATAAATTGTCAAACTTTAATTTAACTTCACTTTTCTTAATGTGGATAGATTCCTAAGGGTCTAAGACTGTTTGTAATATCAGACTGGGAAGTTACAGACACAGGACCATTGCAGGATTATTCTTTTCTTATAGAAATTAAGAGAGAGAACTTAATTAAAAACTGATGATTTTTTTTTTATCTAAATATCTTCAATTTTCAAAATAAAGACATTAAATAGATGCAGGAATGAATGACGTAGAAAGTTTTCTCTAATATTTTTCACTTTGAATTCTAGAATCCATTTATATCCTAACCTCAAAAGAAGTTCAAAGATGCAGTCTAGCTTCCTGCATTATACACTGGAAATAGCAATACTTGAATACTTAAATAGTCAAGCAGAAAAAAGATAGTATGGGATAATATTTATAATGAACAGTAACAAACCTAAGTTTCATGAAACTCTCTGAATTTTAGGTGAATGCTCTTTCCAGAACAGCTGCTAAACATTACTCTCATTTGTCATATCAGAGTGTCAAGCATGACTAATTTTACAAATTCTATTAAAAAATCATGTAGAAGACTTCCATTCTTTGTTCCTTAATTTTAGGTTTCATTTTTTAAATCTTGCATCCTTTCAACAAACAGTGGTCTATGCCAGAAACAATGATCCCTAAACCATACCTTCAAATCAGGAAAATCTCATGTCCAGTATAGACATCACCAGCTTGAATATTGCCTCTACAAGCTAGCTAAGTATCCTAAAAGATCAGATTAAAAAATATGTATATAACATACTGGGTATAGTTCCAAATGTCTAATGGTCTGTTTTGACTAGTAAACATTACTGTAATCTGCTAACCTCTTCAAAGCAAGCCAATTTATTCTGGCCTTAATATGCACCCCATTTTTAACCATCTGTTCAAAGATGCAGTCAGAAGTATTTCCTTTGACAATTGAATAAGATTGTCACTGGCAACCATGCAATTATATGTGAATGCTTGAAAGAATGTGATATTTAGAAAATGTCTTTGGGTTCATATTTGCTTGTCTGAAGCAGATTGCTACATATTCTTCAGGACAGTTCCCTAAAGGAATATTAAATCAACCTTCTTTGTACTTTCAATCTTGTTACTATTTTGGTATCAAAAGCCCTTAGGCAAACCACTGGAAAAAATCATTATTCGCCCTGGAATGCCACATATTTTCCTGCAATTTCTAATTATTTTACCTAATTTCCAAAGACTAGAAAAATAAAAGCATGGCTATTTATTTTCACTCTATAGAAGTTGCATACAACTTTCTGAGATCTCCAGCTTTTAAGGCTAGAAGTTTGACTGATCACCTAAACATGACACCCTGCTTAACATGGGTCACATTTCAATTAGTTCCTTCTCCAATTCTCATAACAGCAACTGAACTAAAGTGAGTTTTAAGTTCTATTTTTAACTTCCAGGTAGGAGAATAATTTCAGAAGCATTCTTACAGCTCCCTTCATTTAAGGTCTGGGGAAAAACATTACAGCTGTTTATACCAGAAAGTAATTTCGTTCAGTTTAATCTTCCTGGTTTTCTAGAGCTAGTTAAAACATAATGACATCAGAGTATTTTAAGCTGAAGAATTCAGGATAGAGCTATTTATAGTAATATTAAGGAAACAACTTAAAGCCTAATAAATCGTAATATGATCTGAGAAGTCATTTGGATTGCAGAGGAGGCATTTTCAAGATTTGTGCACATACATTTGATAGTCTGAGAAATGCCTGCATAATTTCACTGGCAGTATGCATAGTAACATAAACTGCAGCTCATTCCACTCTGGTAGTTTCACCCACTTATGCCTAGGAGCACAAAGCACATATGCTCCTGTTTCTTTCACATCAAGAAGGAATGAAAAATATGGAATAAAGTCAAAATAAAAGATGACAGGTATCATCCTGTCTAGGGGCATTCAGCAAGGTCATGTAGTGCCATTCAGATTACCACTACTCAAACATTAATTGATTGATTGCAGATTTTCTAGGATACACAGACTGATTTGCTTCCTTTGCAAGTCCCATTTCTGAACAATACCTTCTTCCTATGCACAGCAGGCTGAGGTCAGGAAGCTGGTCCATGGTAGACTGCCAAAATAAGGAAGACGAGCTAATAGGCCACCAACTCAGAACACTATCTGATAGCATATTATGTTAATAGAAGGCACAAAATTGTAGCTAGCTCTTGCTATGCACACAATGCTATTACACACTCCTGCCTATTGCAATTGGCTCAAGTGTATTCTACAGAGAGACTACATGTATTCCAACATACATTCATCTATGGTTGGAACAATACTATGAGGGTGGTGGCACTGGAACACATTGCTCAGAGAAGTTGTGGGTGCTCCATCCCT
This sequence comes from Psilopsiagon aymara, assembly GCA_024733675.1. Classification (NCBI taxonomy): domain Eukaryota; kingdom Metazoa; phylum Chordata; class Aves; order Psittaciformes; family Psittacidae; genus Psilopsiagon; species Psilopsiagon aymara. The sequence goes on along the minus strand of JANRGW010039681.1, from coordinate 12,564 downwards.
GGAAGTGTTCATGACGAAACTGGATGGGGGTTTGAGCAACCTGGTCTAATGGAAGGTGTCCCTGGCTCTGGCAGGACATTTTACTGTAGGCAAAATCATACAGTGGAACTTTATGATTTTAAGGCTCCTTCCAACGTGTCCTGGGTTCAGCAGTAGCAGTCATTTTTCCCCTTCTTAGTAGCTGGTGCAGTGCTGTGTTTTTGACTTTAGTCTGAGAACACCACTAACAACACAGAAATGTTTTAGTTGTTGCTATCTAATGCTTACACCCAAACAAGGACTTTTCAGTCTCTCATGCTCTGCCAGTGGGGAGGGGCACAAGAAGCCAGGAGGAAGCAGAGTTAGGACACCTAACCCAAACTAGCCAAAGAGGTATTTCATACCACAGTACATCATGCCCGGTATCTAAACTGGGGCAGTTACCCAGAAGGGACTGATCATTGCTCAGGCTGGGCTGGGTATCGGTCGGCAAGTGGTGAGCAATTGTATTGTGCATCAACAGTGTTTATTGTTGGGATTTTTTCCCTTCCCTTTGTAAGTTTTGTATTCTCTCCCCTTGTTATTTCCCTTATCATTATTGCTAATAGTAGTGGTTTTGTATTATTCTTTAGTTACTGGACTGTTCTTATCTCAACCTGTGGGGTTTACATTCTTTTTATTCTCCTCCCCATCCTGTCAGAAACAAGGGGGAAGAAGGAGAGAAGTGATCGAGCAGCTGAGTGGTTCTGAGTTACCAGCTGGGCTTAAACTATGATACAGCCGAAACCATTTTATGATTCTATTTTTTTACAGCAGAAATACAGTAATAGCTTCCTACATTAAAGTTCCAGTTTACAAAAATATAGCTCTATGAATCCTCCTAAAGGTTTCTCAGATGAGAGAGTATGACTGCCAAGGCAGCTGGACACTCAAAATGAAGCATCAGTCCCCAAGTTCTCAACTTATTTTTAGCCTGGCCTCCCAAGGATATGAGACAGCAGTGAGATGTCTATCAGTTTCCATTTGTTCTCTTTCTCTCTTAACACTTTCCCACACCAAAAGCTTTTGGGGTCGGTAGCCAACTTCAATATTTTGCAAAGCAGTGGAGTTCTCAAAGATACTATGAGCCTACGGCTTCCCTGCACTCTATACAGCCTTAGCACTAAGGGCATTTCTAAGTCAGAGTGGGTAGGGATAACGAGCCCCAGAACAATGTAATCTCATTCCTCCACTACATTCCTGGTGTACAATAGTTATTCACAATTTGGAAAAAGGGAAATTGGCATATATACAATTGTAAGAAAAACAGTATCAGTCCTTCAGGAGCAAAGCAATGGTACTGGGTATGCCTGCAGCACATCTTCAGTTTGTGTCATGTAGTAACATAAAGCTATAATACTTCTAGACCTGATTTCATCTTCTAGAAACAATATGGCTGTTATCGGAACATACTGAACCATAGTTTAGAAGCCTTCGTGATTCAGAATAGAAGCTACAATAGTACATCTCCTAGGTCATCCACAGATAATGGAAATTACAGAATTAACCTAAAGTGTAAGAGTCCAAAGAGGTATTTTCTGTTTGACCACACCTCTCACATCACAGGAGAAAATGTTATCCAGCAAGCTAAATAGGAGTGGTCAATATGCTCAATCTTTTCTTTTGTGGCCACTGAAATTTGCAGGAATACGAATAATTTAAAGAAAGGAAGCTGGGGGAAGGGACGGATTACAGTACTCTACAAAAAAACTACAAAGGGAGGGAGACTTAAATTCTAGTCCTTCCTCCTGAAATTTTATTTTCAAATTTTATCCAAAGATCTTCATGTCTATAAGACTTACACTATCCATATATCATATGATATAGCTAACATTCAAGACTGTGAAGCCCACCATAGAGGTCTATACTAATCACTGCCATGCTTAAGTACCTTTTTGGATCTAAGCATGAGGTAGTAAATTCAGTTTAACTTGCAAAGCAATTTCCCTCTCTTATGACATTTTATATCACAATCTCAAATAGTAGTTATTCATTTAGCAAATCCAGGAGAGCTCAGTCCTTCTACTCATTCATGGAAGTGATGTTCAACACATTTTAGAGACCTAACAAATGAAAAAAGCATATCAAGGTGTCCCTCATGATACACTTAATTGTGAAAATTTACCTTTACATGTTGAAATAGTAGATGCATGCTTTTGATTTACAAATACACAGTCATTTATTATTTCTTTCCATGACTAATGGTCAAGGTCATTAAGGTTCATCAATACCCTCAGGGCCCTGACACTAACACCATTCTAAAGATTCTGAAAAAATGGGTCAGGAATCCTTTCCTAGTTTGCCTTAGGATTATTTTCATACATAAGCAGAAAATGGTAAGTCAGAAACGGGTAGTCAATGACATTAGAAATCTTTGATACAGTGCTTCTATGCCGTCAGTGCCTTAGGATATTTGTACAGAACATTTGAGATCACTCTGTAATGATACTGCTAGGCAGCATAGCATCTGAGGATACAAAAATACAGCTGCAATCACAAAACTGCTATTTTGCCCAGAAATAGCATTTCTGATAAGTGGTACAAATCTCCCAAATCTTATACAGATCAGAATGCTTATTGTGCTTTGTCACAGAAGCCTTGGTCAGATACTGCTCTTGAAATGAGATACAGATTTTAGTGATAATCAGTTCAAGAACTGTTTGAAATACTTTATTTTTCAAAAATTCACATGAAACAGCAATTCTAATAGTTTTTTGTTGTGTGGAAAGAGGCTCTAAAATGTTTCTTGCATTTTTTTTCCTTCTCCAAATTGATACCATAGTCACATTCAGTTTAATAAAAGTATGCTTTCTTCTTTCATTACCAGTATCAAAAACCTCATCCTGGACTCTGAAAAATCAAACATATACTTTCTTCTTAGATGTAATCACCATTGCAGTGATATATGTGCTGCTGGTCAAGTTATAATCTCAGTAACATTATTGGAATTCTGTCAGGGACAGATTGACAATTACAGTGTTACACAAGTGTAACAGAGAGCAAGAAAAAATTTAGATATCAGGAAATTACTACGAAAACTTTGGGAAGAAATAACATACAGCTTGACTTTCAAGCCAGAGCTCAGTTTTGCAGGACTTACAGTTAAAATACATTTATAAACTAAGCAAACCAGTTGCATTCAGCATAGAGAAATCACCAATCGCATATACCATTACATTTCCTCTAAAACAAATGGCAATTTCTGAGTTTCAATGTTATTGAACAATTACACCCAACTTAATAGCTTGACTGGACCAAAACCCATGATAGGATTATGAAATAGTCAGCTAGCACGAGGACTTGGGGGTGTTGGTCAATGAAAAAATGAACATGAGCCTGAAGTGTGTGCTTGCAACCCAGAAAGCCAACCGTATCCTGGGCTGCATCAAAAGGAGTGTGACCAGCAGGTCGAGGGAGGTGATCCTGCCCCTCTACTCTGCTCTCATGAGACCTCACTTGGAGTATTGTGTGCAGTTCTGATGTCCTCAACATAGAAAAGGACATCGAACTGTTGAAACAAGTCCAGAGGAAAGCCACAAGGATGATCATGGGACTCTTGTGTGAAGGCAGGCTGAGAAAGTTTGGGCTTCTCAGCCTGGAGAAGAAAAGGCTGCATGGAGACCTATAGCAGCCTTCCAGTATCTGAAAGGGGCCGATAGGGATGCTGGGGAGGGACTCTTCATTAGGAACTGTAGTGACAGGACAAGGGGCAACAGGTTCAAACTTAAACAGGGGAAGTTTAGATTGGATATAAGGGAGAAATTCTTTACTGTAAGGGTGGTGAGGCACTGGAATTGGCTGCCCAGAGAAGTTGTGAATGCTCCATTGCTGGCGGTGTTCAAGGCCGGGTTGGACATAGCCTTGGGTGATATGGTTTGTGTGAGGTGGCGCTGCCCATGACAGGGCGGTTGGAACTAGATGATCTTCAGGTCCTTTCCAACCCTAACTATTCTATGATGCTATACTTAACACTTATGAAATCGCTTGCATACAGCTTATTAAGGAGATGTGACAGTAGCTTAGAGTGTGACTTTCTGTCATGGCTTCAAGGACTCTGTTTACTGTCCAAAATAATGGTGAAAGCCCAGTGAAGGGTGACAAGACTAATCTGCTAATAGGTTTCCTATATCACAATTTCCCTGTTGTGTGCTTATTTATCAGCATCTCAACACTGCTGCCAAGCTGGCAGCAAAACATTTTGGATACAAATGTAGACCACCAGAATCTCTGGTACCACACTTTCCCGAAGTAGTTAAGTGTGGTAGAATACAAATGGCGTAGCTGATAAGGGGAGCTGCAGTAGATGGGATGGCAATTTTGGCCAGGATTTATCTATAGTGGCTGGTTCACCTTTAAGACTTAGGAGTAGCTACCCTTCTTTTAAATAAACTGTCCAGAATGTTACACTACTAGCTGAAGATCTCAAAGCATATTACAAGCACTATTAAAATGTGCGTCACATTTTCCTTTAAATTATGCACTGCCATCCTTATTTTACAAATCAGCTTAAGCAGTTTGCCAAAGACCTCACAGTGCAAACAACCATGTGATCGACTGAATGCAAATGCTTTGAGTGTGAATTGGTCTGAAAAGTCCTATACGAAGAAAGGGAAACCTCAAACAAACAAACAAAAGGTATTTTGACAAGCATTACAGGTTTGAGCAAACGCATTTCCAAAGAAAATAATTTCCCACTGTTGCTTGCTAGAAGTAGAAGTGAATAAAATTAATTATAATAACATATTAATTCAATAGGATATTGATTTTTATCATATTTTTAAAGTTACCCTTTCTTATGTAGCCTAACAGCATTCTCCAGAATGATTTGGATATCAGATGAATGCTTAACTTTTTGCCTTATAGGGCAATCTTTTAAAAAAGTAACTGAAAGTACTTGATTGAACTTCTTATGCTCTTCACACTTCTGCTGCTGCTGTTATTTATCAAACAGCCATTTTCTGCCCAGAACCCCTGGGAAATGTTCACAGTTGAGCACAATACTCAATACTGCCTACAGTAGGGCTCTTCCAAGCAAACTGCACACATAAAAATGAAAACCCCATTAACTGAAGCACTTGTCACCGTATTCCCCCAGCAGCAAGGCTGACTTGCATGGAAGTAACTAAACAGTCATACACACACGTTACCGCACAACAGCAGAGCAGCAGAACTGCATGAACACTCCAGCTATGGCATGTGCAAGGCATTGTGATTATTGTGACTGCACATATGCCATGGGCTAAGAGCTCACACAGATGCTCAGTTGACACATGGTAACTTGTTAAAGCTAGAGTAACTTGATTATGTGGCTTTCAGTGAATTCAATTCACACATCTCCTACTATGAAATAAAATTGTCCAATTTATTTTTTGCTTAAGTAAAAACAATTTCAACATGCAGCAAACTGCTTTTTTTTTGATGAAAATATGTCTCTGTTTTAAAGATGTGTAGCAACAAAAAATGCAGCACCCACAAGACATTTACAACTTGTTTCCTCATCTGAAATTCTACAGCCAGATTAAAAAAGCAAGATCAGACTCTGTTCTTTCAAAATATCTCTCTCGATTGCTTTTAATGTAGTATTTTGGACACTAAGTTTCATTTTGCCTACTCGATATACCTGCAGTTATATTAGTGGTGATCACTGGTTAACTTATGAAGAGATGTTGCAAAGAGACTCATTAAATTACCCAAGGAGCATCAAGAGAGCAAATAACTGCTCAGAGCAGAGACAACAAAGGAAATACTTTGCTGCACTAGAAAGCCAGGACAGCGTTTTAGGTATGGAAATATTATATTTTCTGATTCCATATGTACATATGGTTCACACACTTTTTAAAATGCAACTGATCTCTTGCGCTTGAGGAGTCAAGCATTAATTTAAAAAGCAAATGAAAAGCAAATTAAAATGAAAGCAAAACATCAGAAAAAGTTTTGTGGAATTCAAGCAAGCTGATAGCTGCTGGCATTTGAATAGCCTCAGTATTCTTCATAAAGATTCTACAGCACCAATTTCCAAATGTGTTCATTCAGATACTGAGTTGACTTAAAGAAGTACTTTTAAAATACTTTACAATTATGGTTTAAACTGATTAGTTAAATTGTACTGATCTAAAAGGCCAGGCATCTTGCAGAAAAACATGTTACACACCTGGTCTATACCAGTTTTTCTCTGCTGTGATGAAAACAGAGGTATTACAGGTTGTACTGAAGGATTTATTTTCTATTCAGATAAAAATATTCGTTAATATTAAATGTTAAACTTTCTGCTTTATTTTCAGCAAGGTTTTATCTGAGAAGTAGCAGATTTCCTTATGTAGTTCTTCATTTTATTTTATTAGCAGACAAAAAGACAAAAAACCTAAATGCAGCAATATCTCATGAAAGCTGCTTTTCAAGCTGCATTATGGAAGTAATAAATAAAGCACAAAGTCAAAAAGCATTTACAAGCATTTTTTCAATGTAGGTATACAGGTTTTTATATCATATTACCAATGGAGGCAAGATAACAGCACCCAGCTGTTTGTTTTACTATTTCCCTGATATAGCTCCCATCATTGCAGCTTCAACAGCAGGCACCAGGGCAGAAAGGCAATTTTTTTCAACATTTTATCATGGAAACTGATAAGAAGCAGGTTTTATGCCAAAAGAGTTAAAGAGTTAATATTCTAATAATCATGATACAGACCTGAAAAAATAATTGCATTTTTTGATGTTATTGGGAAAAAGGAAAGAAATAGACTGCATGCATGCAGTCAGAACTTCCAACTCCATGCTCTACATTGCACCCAAAATCTCTGAATAAAGACTACTGGAGCAATAATCATACAATGTGAAATTTTATTACCCAATACAAAAAAAGAAAAAAAAGGAAAAAAAAAGATATTATAAAGGTATAAAGATTTTAATTCAAGGTTTTAGTATAAGTTGGTTTGGGGTTTTTTACTATTTTGATAGTAGACTGTCTTTTAGAATAAATGTTCCGATTTTCAATCAGTGTGATTGCATGCTTGAGTAAAAAAAGATGCACACAAGAAACCATAGAAGATTTTTGAGACAGTCGCCATACAAGTTGAAAATGTCCTTCAAGATCCTTCAGCAAGGCCTTCTTATTTTTTAAAGAAAAATGTAAATGCATTTTTTTCTCAAGAGAGATATTATTTAATGAATTTAGTAAATCCTACACACTTGCAACAAGCCTGTATAGAAAATGCACATGTTTCTGCATATGTTCCCAAACACAGTATATTATTCCATGAAAGAAGTGCTCACTGTTGAGTGGATTAGATTACAACCAAAACTCCCTTTAGTAATAAGCAGCACTTTAAACTCACCTCAGATTCTTAGCTGTAACCTATTAACATTCATGAGTACTTGAGTCCGAAAGACATGTGCAAACTGACAGGGTATCTGGGCACTTTAATCTTTTTTTTTTCAGACTTGAAAAATGTATTTAAACTGATTTCAATTTTTCAAGATATTCTGCTATGAAGAATAGGTGTGTGTGACAGTAACAAGATAAGGTTTTCCAATTTTTTTCAAACATTCTAGTACTATTATTGCTAGTATGAATATATGAAAATTCTGAATTAAAACAAATACTGATGAGACATTTTATAAATACTGTAAATAATAAATGCAAGAATAACTCATTAACTTCAAAGAATATTGGGACTAATAGCATGAAGCTATAACTCTATCGAAGTTAACTTTTAAGGCAGACTTTCCATGAGTTAATGTTTAAAGCGTCAATTCCTTAACTGCCATCTCATTAAAAATATGTTAAGTTCCCTCCTGCTTCACTTCCCAGCTATCTCTTTGGGAAATCTCAACATCCACCCATAGCAATCCAAAGAATACAAGACTTTTTGACTTCTTAACATCAAATGAAGCATTTTTGTTGCAAACGGTGAGCAGAAATCAACAGCTCATCTGTCTTGTGCTACATATCAACCACTTAGTGATTGCCTTTGTCTAGTAGTAACTTAAAAGCCATCAGCACCTTGGGATATGCTCTGTGCTTCACCCTACACACAACTGGTGAGTGAATCAGTAATTTCAGGGGCTTTTTCACTTTGAAACCTGAGCCATATTGGCCCTTTTTTCCATTAGCTAATAAGTATACTTTCAAATAAAACATAATAAATTATTTTAGAAGACTGGCATGTCTACCAGATCTTACAAACTCGTTACAGAAGATACAAGCCAGTCTTCAAGTTAGTACTTCTACCCATCTACTGGGACTTATTCTAATGAGGTAAATGCTGTAATTAACAACATAATCATGCTGCATTAATCACGGCATCATAACCCTTTTCTGTACCACAAAAGCCTGTTTGCAAAAGCAGCAACCATTTTGTAAATCACATTATAGAAAACAGACTGCTCCTTTTTGTTTAGCTGTATTACACTCTTCTCCTTCCCTTAAAACCTTCATTCTCATACAGTGCAGGTACTGTCTGTGGGGTATTATGACAAGGTGTCTATTTTTAGATCTTAGAGACAGCATTCTTTCCATCCTCTAGACATTATGCCCTGAATCACATGATCAGCAAATCAGGACGTTACTGCTGACTTTTCAATCTTGTCTAAACAACTTTAAACTTGTGTCACCATGAGGCAACACAAAACAAAGTATTTCCCTAAATATTTTAACTTTGACATAGCTATCTTATTCAGAAAGATTTGCAAGAGGTAATTAAAGTTCCTTGCCGAGCAACAAAACTTGGAGGCAACACAGTGAGAAATGAATCAAGTAAGACACAGATCAAAAGACACATACACAAAACCAAACAAAATCCCATTTTTATTTTAGAGTTCTATTTAGAAATTTTTTAAAACGTAAAATAAATGAATTTTACAGAATTCAAAAATTATGAGAAAAAATCCTTTAAAAACTCTTTTGAATAAACAGAAAAATTGTGAGGGGAAAAAGGGGAAAATATAGAAAGTAAATTTATCAGCTGGCATGGTCCATAGCCTTACTGTGTGATTCTGTGCCTACAACATCCTACAGTATCTTGTGGCCTTGTGATTGTTCTACCTTAAGTGCCTTCAATAAAAGCACATGCTAAATTATAACTCTTTCATATCCAATCATCAAATGTGACTCATCATACCTTAGAATCTGTTTGGCATGTATATCAAGAACTATACAGGAAGTGCTGAAACTGGCAATTTCCCTGTTCCTGTAGTATTTCACCCTTCTACTCAAGTGTTTTAATAAAAGTAAATTATTCTGGGAAAAGCTATAACTAAATCAAGGCCACATAGAATACTTTACTCCAGAAAACTGTTATCTCATTACTTTTTTATATCATAGTACAGAGTTGCAATGTCACAAGAGTAAAAGATATGCCAAGGGAATGTTTCATATTCATTTTCTATGTAAAGCACTACAGATAATCCATCCATTTTCTAAGATAAATAGGATTTCTAAAAATTCAAATGCACTATATCTGCACTCATCTTTACTAAGCACTCAAATGCTCCTATTCACTGTATTATGGGAGTCTCCCTGCTGCTCCATGCATATGCATTTATGATTCACGTTCTTTACATAAATTACACTACAACAGAAAAATTCTACAGGGAGCTTCACTATCAGGAAATTAAGAAGAGCAAAGAAAGTCTCAAAAAATACCCAGACGGAAGTAAAATTAGAGGCCTGAGAATGTTTGTACTCCATGAAATAAGCAAGATCATTAGTACAATTTTAATGAACTAAACCTTAGTTTGTATTCATCAAGGAAAAGATACATTTTCCCCTCATGTTACCTTGAATATAGTAAACTCAAAGTAAAAATCTCAGTGAGAGAAAGACAGCTCCAGAGAGACAAGTAGGACAAGAAAAGCTATGAAAGAGTAAGAAAATGTTCACTTTAGTTATCTAAATTAGCAGCTTTTGCTTTATGTCATGTCATGTACAGTCAAGTGGAGCCTCCACAGAGCAACCTAAGCCTTCCATCTGGGAGTTTATAGACCAATTTTTGCCTTTAGGTACTTCACTGGGTGCATAAGTCTTAGAAATTATCCTATCTTCACCAAGTCGTTACTTCCTTTTGCCATACATTAACTACTACAAGGCAAATGCATAAAATAGGGAGTTTTAACTCTTAGAATTTAAATAATAAACTAAAGGAAAAGATCTAAAAGTAACTATCTTGGAAGGAAGTAAAGAATGAAGAAAATAAAAGGAACTGGAAAATTATTTTATAAATAAGAAAACACCACTAATATAATTGAATTATTACATTGACAACCTTCAAGCAATATCTTTGCTTCATGACAGCTAAAAAAGGAGAGAGTATGCCATTACTTCTGCATTTGTGGGTTGGGTTGTTCTTTTCCTGTATCAGCTATACACTTTGAATTTGGCCCAATGTTTCTGCATCAGGATGCTTCTAATTTTACATTTATAAGCACGGTAGGTTGCTGAATAACAAATTGTGGCAGCTTACTCTTCATTATAAGCTATACAGAATTCAAGCAGATGGCAATAAATGCTGCTATCACAATGACTTTGGATTTGATGTCATTGGTGTAATAAACTATCTGCCCAGAAAGTTCAATTTAATGAAGTCTATTGTGCCTATGCATAAATAGTGTATTAAATCAGTATTATTTCCCATACAGTTAAAAATAACATATCAGCCTATTTTCATTACATCCCTTTCGCAAAGATACTTAACATTTATTTGCCCAATGAAACATATATTTCTAAGATTTCATACTCAGAGAAAAAACTAAAAGAGAAAAAGTAATGCCAGTAAACCCTGCTAGATGAGATTTTCTATTATATTTTAATAGAATTTTTCAAGTTTACTGTGCACAGACTTATGGTTCTTTACAAAGTATCCCATGATACAATATCTGAGAAAGAAACCCTAAAACATTCAGAGCTATTTACTGTAGCATTTACTAAAAGCTTTATGGTTGCTTAAAATACAACATATAAAATACCTTGTATTATCTAAAGGTATCAGGCAAAAATCACCATCTAGATTTTAAACTGAATCGTGCCACCTCTAAAAATTTAGTGTACCGCTTGTGTGCTTTGAATGAATCAAGGTCCCAAGATTTGGATGTTTCAGCACCACTTAAACTAAAGGAATTACCTCTTTGTTTCTCTAAATATTGGGTAAACAACCAGCTGTCACATAAAGGTGATAAACAAACCATTAGCATGCTACTCACCAATAAAGTAGTTGTTTCCTAATGCAAGTATTTCTTCAGAAAGAACAAGCCCACCCAGTGCCTGGAGAAGAGTGACACTTCTGCCATCAATAAGTGAACACTGTTTAAATCCAGTGGTCGTGACCTTCCATAGCAGGATAAGAGAAGCAGTAGCATCTTGCCTTATTCTGACAAAAGAAATTAGAGGAATATTTACGCTAAGGGAAATTGGTGTCATTAGGAAGTACATCACTGCAGGACAAAAGCTTATCCACGAAGTAGAAAAGCTTACATGTAGCACACAAGAAAAGGCCTGAAGGTTTTTAGCATGGCTGCAAAAATAAAAAATGCTTCAAGAGTACTATTTAATAACAGAGCCTCAATTTCTAATACTTGAAGGGCATAATCTTAGCGGCCATGGAGAGTTTTACATAAACATTACATAAAAGCATTCCTTCTCAGTTTTTCTATTTATGCCTTTTTTAATAGATCCTCCATTCTGTATCTACATCATTTTCTGCAGCTGAACTACATCCAGCCCTCTTGTTTACTGAAGTACATTAAATATTAGTTCAATACAGGGAGACGGATCCTAGTAGAAATCCTCATGTTTGACATACCAGATTGAAGGTTCAGAACAGCTTATTCTTGTAAATCAAATGAGTCATGTAATGGTCCCAAGGTCACTGAGTTCGCCACGTGTTCCTAAATACCAACAGATTGAGTATTCACGACTGCATATATCAGCTCCACTAGGGAGCACTGTATCTATGTCAGTGTTTCTTTCCTTTCAGGATACTTATTTCCCTACTCAACTTCACAAAGAGTAAATAAAATCCTGTCATGTTTCCGGCAAGTGCCCAAACACTGGCATTAATTTCCTCTAAAGGAACCTCAATATGTTTGAATGATCCTCCAAAAATTCAAATGCAACTGCATCCAACTTCTGAAAACTCATAATTCTCTTTTGTTGAAAACAGGCCTAAAAATACCCAGAGATGAAGTTCTGGTCCACAATTTCCTGTACTGAAATTGTTTCAATCCTGCTAAAAACACAAGGCAGTATTTCTCTTGTCACTTCTTATTTGCATCTAAAACAAGAAATGCAAAATTTTGTAATCATGTTTGATACAAGTAGAAAAAAAATTTCAACTAGACATCATAAGAAGCAAAATTTTGGACAGCATTTTGGGTGCTTTTTAAGAACATTATAACAACCCCCATCACTACTCCTAAAGCTGACCATCTCACTATGAGAACAGCATAACAGCCAGTTTTACAGTTTAGGTCATGCCTGACTGTCGTGGTTTAAGCCATAAATCAGCCACGCAGTTTGTTCACTCACTTCCCCCTTTTTCTTCCCTCTGCTCC
>JANRGW010039680.1:6931-17154 GCA_024733675.1 Psilopsiagon aymara | reverse complement strand
CCCACAGACACAAGCAGCCAGACACACCACACACACACACGCAGACAGATACACACGAGCTGAATGGAGCAGCAATGTTTATTGACGTGCACATCACACGGAGGTGCCTTCGGCAGGCGGTGCCTCTCTCTTGTCCTCTGGCTTCATGGCAGGGAACAGCAGCACTTCCTGCAGAAACGGGCAGAGTCAGCGACACCAGCCCAGCCTGGCCTCCACTCCCTGATGGAGGCCACCGGCCCTGGCCCCGCGGCCGGCCCAGTCAGGCACACACCATGAGGGAAGTGCCTTCCATAGCACCATGGAACCAGCCAGGTTGGAAAAGACCTTTCAGATCATCCACTGCACTGCCAAGGCCACAACTAACCCATGGCAGTGATGGCCTCATCTACACGGTGTATGAATACTTGCAGGGATGGTGACTGCAGCATTGCCCTGGGCAGCCTGTTCCAATGCCTGTGCACCCTTTGGAAAAGGAACTGTTCCTAGTATCACAGAACCCCAGACTGGTTTGGTCTGGAAGGGATCTTAGAGCCCATCCAATTCCAACTCCTGCCACAGGCAGGGACACCTTCCACTAGAGCAGCTTGCTCCAACCGCTGTCCAACCCGGCCTTGAGCACTGCGAAGGTGGAGCATTCTAAACCTTCCCTGGCACAGTTTGATGCCATTTCCTCTTGCCCTATTTCTGGTTACTAGGGAAACTATCTTTCAGGTAGTTGTAGACAGTGTTCCACTCAATGGCCATGGTGTCCGGTGTTGGTTAGAGGCAGGCTGTTCTGCAGTGTCACCCATCTGGTAGGTGCTGCCATTTCCACCACTTACCTTGATATTGTTGGAATCTGTCAGGAACATGGTGAAGCGATCGATGCCCATGCCCCAGCCTGCCGTGGGAGGAAGGCCATACTCCAGCGCCACACAGAAGTTCTCATCAATGAACATGGCTTCATCATCACCCACAGCTTTTGCCTAAGAGAATGAGCAGTAAAACATGGGTTGCACAGAGTTCGGTAGTACTACTTCTGATAATTCCTACCAAAAAGAGAGAATATATCGGCATTTTTAGCAGCCATGTAACTGACAGCCTTGTACAGTTGCATGAGAAACAGATGAAGCAACCCCAGCACTCAGACAACCACAGAGGTCACTTGTTACAGCTGCTTTCAAAATAGCTCTAGGCTCAGTTCCTTCTGGATCTGTAAGTTTCCGTCCTGGGTACAGCAGCAGCAGTCATTTTTCTTCTTCTTAGTAGCTGGTGCAGTGCTTTGGTTTTAACTTTCAGCCTGGGAACAGTGCTGGTAACACCGATGGTTTCAGTTGCTGCTCAGTAATGTTTACTCTGACCAAGGATTTTCTGAGTCTCATGCTCGGCCAGGGAGGAGGGGAAGCTGTGGTGAGCAGTTGTATTCTTTTCCCTTGTTATTTCTCTTATCATTATTACTATTGCTGGTAGCAGCAGTGGTTCATGTTATACTTTAGTTACTGGACTGTTCTTATCTCAACCTGTGAGAGTTACATTCTTTCCGATATCCTCCCCACGACTCCAGGAGCAGGTGGAGGATGCGAAGTGAGTGAGTAGCTGTACGGGTCTGGGTTTCCAGCTGGGCTTAGACCATGACAGTTCTTTGTGGTGCCCAATGTGGGGCATGAAGTGTTGAGATAACGACAGATCGGATCGGAGTGTGTCTAATCGTATTTGTGATAAGCATTCACTGTTTTGGATTAATAGTCATTCGTCCAATGCTGATTTATTTGCTCTCAAAGTTGTTGCTCTTGGTCTCACAGTTTCAGCATGTCATACCTTACTTACAGCCAGTATTTGCTGTTTTATCGTTTAGCAGCTGGGGGCCTTGAGCTAAGGTTATTGTTTCGCTGTCCTTCATGGCAATGACTTGCAATACAATAGACTCATTGATCATGATACTCATCTGGCTTGCGTTCTCAGTGTCGTCATCACCTCTATACTTTGGGAGGTATATAACAGAAGTGTATAGCAATTACACATCTTTTTTCCCCTCCTCATGTCGTCAGCCTATGAAGGAGACATTCCCTTATGCTCCCACCTTCCCCACCAGACTATTTACAGCATCATTTGAGAGTTCTGAAGGTTCTGAATGGCCTTTGGGTACAGATCTGTCTGCTGATTGTGATGGGTATCACCATGTTGGCACACATACAGAGTGTTTTACCCACGACCATTTCGTCTGATCTTGAAAGTTAAACACAGTTGGGTTTGAGTCTTGTCTAGGGTTAAACGATGACATAGGAGGACCAAGAGATTTTCCCCAGAGCTGAACACCCATGAGTGGCAGGGTGTGTGGGATAGTATGGAGGGTATCTAGGCCAGTGGGCTAATCCAGGGCTTTGAAACTTCATCACTGAACAAAATCCGGAAAAACTAGTAAAACACTTAAAGGAGGTGTGTTGTCATCCTGGTCATACCAGAGAGGGACAAACCATGGCAATGTGCTGGGGCTTGGCCTATGCTTACAGAGCCCTGTTCAACACTACCCATGACCTTCAAAGAGAAAAAGATGCCTCTGGATCTGATGGCAAAGCAACAGACAGTGCAGCTACTTCAACTCCACGTACAGCAGCTACTCAAACTCTGACTACAACAGACGATGCAGCTACTCCAACTCCAAGCACAGCAACTACACCAACCCCAGTGACAAGTAGCAGTGTTCTGTTCTGTAAGCAAACTTAAATCAGTAATAATTTAGCATAGAAAATCAGGCTATTTCTTACACACCAAACGTTCACCAGACATGAACGTACAAAAAAAATAGAAGTATAACGTTGTATGACTAGAAAATGCTTAAGCAGGGCAAAATAACTTTCAAACTAAGACAGAGAAAATGCTTTTGCACATGTTTTTTTTTCAGAGTAGTAATTCAGGTAGAGTAATAGCAAAGGTATTTCAAAACTGAACTACTAAAAGCCACACAGCAGCAATGTATGGACTTAATTCTTCCTAAAGAAGCCTTGCTCCCTAGGGTAAACAAGTTTTAATGACAGGATTTCACTTATCTGAGGAACACTCAAGAACAAAAGGCAATAAACTTTTTCAGCAATTTCTGGGTTCAGCTGTAACAGTTATTTTTCTTTTTGTTTGTTTTGGGTTGCAGGACTGTCTTGTAGGTGGGACTTCTTTGATTCCTTTTGTGCGAATTTGGTTTTGGTTTGTTGGGAGGGTTTGTGGCTTTTTCCCCTGTTCTGTTTTGGTGGTTTGTTGCTTTGCTTTCGTGGGTTTTTGTTTGGTTTGATTGGGTTTTATCTTTGTTTAGTGGTTTGCTGTTTTCTGTATGTCCTGAGTTCAGCTGTAACAAGTCATTTTTCTCCTTCTTAGTATCTGGTGCAGTGCTCTGTTTCGGATTCAGTCTGACAACATTGCTGATAACACACACGTGTTTTCACTGTTGCTCAGTACCACTTACCACAATCAAGGAGTTTTCAGTCTGTCAGGCTCTGCCAGTGAGGAGAGACATGGGAAGCCAGGAGGGATCACAGGCAGAACACCCAACCCAAACTAACCAAAGGACAGCAACCACAGCACATCATGCCCAGCATAGAAACTGGGGGAAGTTACCCAGAAGGCTCGGATCACTGCTTGGGTTGGGCTGGGTATCAGTCAGCGGGTGCTGAGCAACTGTATTGTGTATCACTTGTGTTTATTGTTTTATTTTCCTTTTCCCCTTTTAGTTTTATATTCTCTCCCCTTGTTTTTTCCCTTATCATTATTATTGGTGGTAGCAGCAGTGGTTTGTGTTATACCTTAGTTACTGGACTGCTCTCATCTCAACCCATGGGAGTTACATTCTTTCCATTCTCCTTCTCATCCGTCTGGGATTGGGGGCCAGGGAGCAGAAGGGGAGTGAGCAAGCAATTGCGTTGTGCTGAGTTACTGCCAGGGCTTAATCCAGGACACAGCATTAGGGACTAACACACATAGGAATATTCTTTGCTTATGTGCCTGTATCAGATTCCATATCAGCAAGGACCATACCTTGGCCTGATCCTCAAACAGCTGCCGCTGACGGAAAGGATCATTAAGTTCTGTGTACGCATTGCACACCTCCTTCTTCATGACGAAGAGTTCAAAGCGTTCTGTTAGTCCCAGATGAGAGCGATGCCTAAATGAAGGCAAAACAAGCACACCTTCAAATAAACATCTTTAGAGAAGCAAAGACCACATGAGTCATGTGGTCAGGTGGAGTGCCCATGCTCAGCAATTAACAGCTGTCAAAACCTCAAATTACTGAACATCAGCCCACCTCTGCCCTGGATGATGGGTTTCAGGAATCAATGCCTACCTTGGTTAGTATCAGAGTTCACAAACTAGTATACAACATAACAATCAATTTTCACATGTAACTTGGATTTTTTCTTCATTTTTTTTCCTTGTTAATAAAGTAGAAGTAGAGGGTTTAAAAGAGTTACACACTGATTGTGTCTCACACTCTTACCATTTGGCTAGAGGACTCATGATCTGGGGGTGATCACAGATGAATGTAGGGTTGATGCATGTGACTTCCAGGAATTCACCAACTAACTGGGAAAACAAAAGCAAAACAAGTATGCAGAGCAGAGTATCACATTTGTAGCACTGCCTTCCCCACACATCCTACTTCTGTCTTTCCACATCTGAAGAAGGTGCCATAAAACTGAAAAGTTTCCCAAGTGATCATTACTAATCATGGTAATATCTTCATTAAAAGAGAGTACATGTCCTGCTTGGATAAGAAAAATGACATAGCAGAAACTGTACAAAAAACCAACAGCATTATTCAAATTGGACATTGTGACAACATGCAATAAGAAAAGCAGCAGAAAAAAAAGTTATCAGGCAATATTTTAGGTACAAAGGAAAAGACTTACTACAGCTGACAGAAAAGCTATATGGTAAGCCTCCTAGCTTTGTAAGGTATAGACAAATGCACAGATCTCAGATAAAACTGACATAAGGCAAAGCACATCTGCTTTAATCATAAGAAATTAGTTATCAAACTCAAGAGCTCACATTAAGCAGGCATCAGTAAACTACATTTTGGTGTAGACAACACCAAAAAGATTTTGACGCAGCAAGTTTTCTCACTGTGAAGAAAAGCTGAAGTGCATTTTAGCATGTTTTCCCAAAGGCCGCTAAACTTTTGCTCTGAAGAGACCTGTGTTGATACAGAAAGATCCTTAAGGACATTAGGATTATAAAAACACCACCTTTACTTACCTTGTCAAGAAGCCTGGCTGTTGTTCTTGGAGGCGGGCACTCAATATTTCTCTCTGCACAAAGATCATCAAAGAACTTGCGAGTTTCTGAAATTGTTGTAGAGAAAAATTAGAAAAGCCACTCAGGCTGCCACACTTCTTTTTTAATTTCTGCATCCTTCAACGTGTCTTAGAGTGATTTTTAAGATCTTAATGGTATACCTCACAGAAACCATGAGCTTAAAAGTCAATCTGTAAAAATAAGAGTTTGATTTTTAATCCATTTGCACTAAAATCTAAGTTATTTTATATTTCAAAAACTTGACAACAGTTAAGCACAACCCCACACAACTGCTGACCATTATCACTAGGGGATAGCAATACAATGTAAAAAAATAAATCACTGAAAAATATATGAACTTGTTTCCTCTGGCCCACAATTCCAGGAATAAAATAGCACATACACACACTGGAAGAAAGCCCAGAGTAATCATACTCCTAACCTACAATCACAGGCATGGAGATTCAACTGCACAGAAAAGCTGGCTGTCTTCAGCAGATCAAGAACTCCCCAGATCGTGCCTCTTGGGAATAACAGCATCACATATATACTGAACAAAGGAAGTAGCAAAAGAGTCAGATCCTGCTGAAGACTGCAAGGCATGAAGGCTTCCTTCTGGACTCTTCAGTAACAGACAAAACCAGAGAAAAGAAACCCCGTGTGTTAGTACCACCTCAAAACGCAGCTGACAGACTGACTGCAGGCTAGGAACTCAAGACTTTTAATAGTTTTTCTGTTAATGAAGAATTACAGGACATCCATACTCAGCATCTAACCTTCTGTTTCAAAACACTCAGCTGGTGGAAATTTCACTCCTACAGCCTTTTCCAGATCATACACCATATTAATTCGCCGGAAGGGAGGGGTAAAATCTATCTCGTAGGCCTGCCCATCTTGACCATCTGGATGGTAAGTAATCTTGTAACTTCCAGTAATATGTTTCACCATCCCTGCAAAAGGAACCTGAAGTTTAGAACAAGAGTATGCCACAAAACATGCACTTCTACCAGATTCTTACTCTTTTTTAATATTGCATACATCACCTGAAAGCAACTTCTCTGTAATTTCCATCAGGTCATGGTAGTCTGCATAAGCCATATAGAATTCACAAGTTGTGAACTCAGGGTTATGAGTCAAATCAATTCCCTCATTTCGGAACTGACGCCCAATCTCATATACTCTGTCCATGCCTCCAACCACCAACATCTAAACAAAAGTAAATCTCAGTGAACACACCAACTTTTTCAAAAGACCTGAAGAGAGTTCGAACACACACAGCAACATGACTGCACAAATTTCACTCAAGATACGTTTTCTCTCCTCCAGACAAATGAGTCCACCTTTCCTGAATAATCCTCACTTTGGCTACATTTTGTTCTGTAGAATAAGGTCACAACAGTCTGGAGAACATGGGCTTAGCCATCGGAAGGGTTTGTAATTTACCTTATGGTAAAGCTCTGGAGCAATTCTCATGTACAAATTCATATCCAGTTCGTTGTGATATGTGATAAAAGGTTTTGCCACAGCTCCACCTGGAATTATATTCATCATAGGAGTTTCAATCTGTAAAATAACAACAACAAAATAATTTAACAGTGGCATAAACATTTCCAGGCTCATACCTGTGAAACTGTTTCCAAAGCAGAATTATGTTGAACAAAGAAACCATGGCTCTGATGAAAAAGCTTTGTATTTCATTTACCGCTTGACATTCCAGTAAATTAAAACAATTCTAACTGAAGAGTACTTACTTTTAAAAGATGCAGTCATAAAGATAAATTATTTAAACTACTTGTTGCTATCAAGAATCATTCTTACTTCCTATAAATGTGAACCTGCCGTGTTTGTATTATCAAAGCCAGGAACTTGGCTGACGCATTGTCAGCAAACTGTTTCTCTTCATTGCAGAAAAACAAGTTGAACAAGGCCAAGTACAAGCTCCTGAACCTGGGTCAGGGCAATTCCCCGCTATCAGTTCAGCTTTGGGAATGAATGGATTGAGAGCAGCCCAGTAGAGAAGGACTTGAGGATACTGGTGCTTAAGAAATTGGACACACGCTGGCAACATGCACCCAGAAAGCCAGTCGTACCCTGGGCTGCATCAGGAGAAGCATGGCTAGCAGGTTGACGGGGGGGACTCTCCCTCTCTATTCCATTTCCATGAGGCCCCACCTGAAGCACTACAGTCATTACACACACAACAGAGACAACACAGCACAGGTTCAACATCCCATTGCTCTCAAAATAACCCCACTGGCAGCTTTTGCAGATTCAGTTGATAAACATTTGCAAATAAACTACATTAAGTTCTAACTTTTTTGCTAACTGTAAAGAACAACCAAGAATCTGGATGCAAGACAGCAGAGGTAGTAATGTTTTTTCATATGCTACAATAGATCTTAAGACAAAACCAACTTTTCTTACCAGAAGTAAAACCTGCATTTATCTCCATAGGCAAACACCATTTCAAAGGTCCTATTTTCACCTTAATTTACTGACGTAAGGACAGGACAGCAGAAGTTTGAAGAATACCCTGATAAAAGTTTCCTGATTCAAAACCTCATCAACTGAGGAGCAACCTTAGGTTTAAAAAGAAATTAAAGGAATTGTTCCCACTATGGTATACTGATAAAACACATCATACTGAGGTAATTATTCTCACTTCTGGAAATACTTGCATAAGCCTGAATATAAAGCATCCTTGAAGCTCAGTATGCAGAGACAAATAAAATACCAAAGCCTTACCTCAAGGAAGCCCAACTCATCAAGAAAGCTCCGAATATATGTAATGATCTTTGCACGGGTTATAAATTTCTGCCTCACATAATCATTAAGAATCAAATCCAAGTATCTCTGACGATACCTGGTTTCCTGGAAAGAACAAGTATTTTTAGAACAAGATACACAAAATGTGCTGCCAAAGAAAAACTAAAACAAAACTAATGTTCTCTTGGTGACTGATGCCACCAGCAGATATGAAAGATCATCCATTATGACCTATCTGTCAATCTCCCTTCAAGAGTGACAGATACGATAATTACCTTATCTTTGAGGCCAAAGTGAAGATGAGGCAACATGTGGAGGCACGGAGACAACAGAGTTATTTCATAAGGAATAATACTCAGTTCCCCTTTCTTTGTTTTACCAGGATTCCCCTCTACACCAATAATGTCCCCACGACGCAGCTTGTTATTAATACGGAAATACTCTTCCTCAGACTTGTAGAGCCTGTAATTACAAAACCAATGCAAGCACATTTGTTTAAAATTCACCATTCCAAACTGTTCTGCAAGTCTCTCCCAAGACTCTTCTAGCAGGGAGGCCAACCACAACATCCTAAGCAAAAGTTTACCTGGCTGCTCAAGCCAACACAGAGACAAACTGCCTAAGGAGATGAAGGAAGGGAATGACCAAATCATATATCTAGGCCCCAGAATACAGTTAATTTTAGAATGCTACTGCAAATACCGCCGCTTACCTGGAATTTGCCATGACCTGCAACTTGACTCCTTCGCCACGAAGATCATAGAAAATCAGCTTCCCTCCAGAAGCACGCTTAGCATGAATTCGACCTAAATATCGAAGTATGAAGTACATTAGGAAAGAAGTTCCAAGCAAAAAGGGCACAGGACAAAAAGCACAGTATTATCACTTGGACAAAGGCTCATCAGCTCTGAACTCATCACTAACTGTGGAAGAGCAGCAGTCAAGTCTCAAAATGAATACCAGTGCACAAGAGACTACATAAACTTCAGGGTCCTGCAGCTCATACCACAATCTGATCTTGTAGGTGTAAGGAATGTGGGATGGGTCCACTCAGTCTGAAAGCACATGTCCTGAATAGTCTAGCATGGCTACTGCAGCAAAGACTTGTCTTAGGAAAGCAACAGCCTATCCTCCTGTATCCCAAAGAAGCCTTTACCTGCCACTCTCAATGTAATGTCCGTCAGGTGATCTCCTGGCTGCAGGTGACTGTACTTCTCTATAAAATCCGAGAGAGATAAGTCTACATGGAACTTATGAGGATAGGGATCTTCGCTGGTGCTCTTCAGCTGCTGGATCACCTGGCTACGGATCTTGTAGTATTGCTGTCACCAGGAACAAAACCCAACATGTTTCTGTTAGAAAACGAAACTACTTTACAGTGTGTGAACCAAACACAGCTTCACTTATATAGGAATATGTAGGCCTCACTCCCTTTAACCATTTAGTTACCCATGAATTAAGCTCCACCCCCCCCAATGTAAATAAGCAACATTTGTTCTCAGAATGAGGCCAGGTGCTCACATTTGGATCCAAGCTTTCCTCATCAGCACCACTGTTGCTCTCAGAGTCAGAAGCCAAGACAGATTTATTTGACTGCTTTTCACTTTGTTCTTTCTGCTTTGCCTCTTTCTCTGCAATTTTCCTCTCAGCTTTTAAACGCCTCTTCACCTCACTGCAAAAAACAGAAGGGAACCAGGTACAGCAGGAGCTCTGCAACACTCAGGTAACGTCTCAGGTAACACATGGCAAAACTATCAACAGCTTACTGTAGAAATAACTCTTTCATTTTTCTTATTCTGACCCAAAGTCAAGATAGTCCTTAAGCGTGTTTAAGCATTGAGGTACAAATACTCAGGAACACGTCAACGCACCGCAGGCCTTCTCACAGGCCTCTGTGCACATACGGGCTTGGCCGCCCCGGGCCGAGTGTCAATGGAAGAGGGCGTTCTGCCCCGAAGCAAGCGTCCGGCGCCACTGCGGGGTCCCGAAGGCGGCCTCGCGGCCCACCAGCTGTTCCCGCGGCTCCCGACCCCGCAGGCACGGACTTGATGAAGCAAGAGGGCCCGGGCAGACCGTGAAGCACCGACCTGCTCTGCTCATGGAGCGCCCGGCGCCACCGGGGCGCAGCCGCGGCCCTCCCGGACCAGGACCAGGTCCAGGTCCGTGCCGAGGCGCGGAGCAGCGCGGCGCCGGGG
>JANRGW010039679.1:0-14349 GCA_024733675.1 Psilopsiagon aymara | reverse complement strand
TGGGGGTGTCCCCCCCCATGTGGGGGTCACGGGGGGACACTGTCCTGCACCCATTGCAGGTATGGGGGGTTCCCCTGTGCCACCGGCACGGCCACCACCTCGGCCACCTCATAGGGATGCATTGACCTGCGGGGGGGGGGGGACTTGAACGGGGCTGGGGGGCACCTGAGGAGTTGGAGGGAGCCTCGGGATTTGGGGCACGAAATGGTTTGAGGGTTGGGGGTGTCTCCATGTGCAAGGGGTCGAGAAAGGGGTCTGGGAGGTTGGGGGTTGACACACATAGCACTGGGAGGCTGGTGTTTGTCCCCCTTCGGGGAAGTAGGCCAGTGCGGTGGCTGGGGCTGATGCAGGGGTTGGGGGGTCCATGCGCTGGACCCCACCTCAGTCCCCAAAGCGAGAGGAGATGTGCCTCCCAGTTCTCCAGGTGGTGCTTAAAAGAGCTCAGAATTTTATAGTTCACTGGTGAAGATAATTTCCTGAGGTTAAGCTAATAAGTTTTTAACACCCTATTAGCTATTAGCTGACTATTTATCCTTCCTTGTTCCTGTAATCTTTCGCGCTAAGTACTTTTTTCCTTTTGTTTTTAGGTTTTCTTTTTCCAACTGTTGTATTGTGAGTGAGTTAAAAAGCAGGACATGTCTTCCCATTCATGCTTCCTTGTCCTCGGCAAGGAAATCAAATATAAAGAGGCAGGGGAAGAACCTCAAAGAATTACATAGTTTTAAAAACAACAGCTTTTCTTTGATCAGTGGAACACCAAGGAGCAACGGAATAAATGATCCAACATTTTGTCTTGCAGGATCCACCTATGATGATCTCATTAATCTGACTACCCCCTTTCTCTAGCATGAGTTCAATGTGCTGCAAATGCATGCTCTTTTGTTTAGAGATGCCTATTTATCATGTAGGAGAATCTAAAGATGAACTGTATCATGTCCTGTATACTCATCATACAAAAGTATAGAAAGAAAATGATTTGTGTCCTGCAGAGCTAGCTGCAAGAAGAGGTAACTAACTGATACATTAAAGAAAAAAGAATAAGGTGGAAGAGATACTAATCTGAAAAAAAAAGTATTTTAGTCCAAGGTGATAGCATGTAAACTCTGCTATACCTGTGAGGTTTTCAAAGGTCAGATGAGGGAAGAAATCAACAAGGAGTGGAGAACTGCTGCCTTACCAAGAGCTACATCTTGATTCCAAGAAAGAATCAATAATTTTTAATTGGCTGTATGCATTAAAAAACGGTGCTGCTGTTCTCCTTGATACTATTCAAATAGTCACTTTTACCATCCAGCACCGAAAATACTGGTGGTAGTAGTTATAAAATGGCTAATCCTTCAAGTACCTTAACTCTACAAATTCCTTCCTAATTATACATGAGGGAAACGGTGCCAGAACAAAAGAACCAGAACTGCTATTCTGGCAGAAAAACTTGAATATATAGAAATGAAGACATATGACATTTAGGCCAGAGGTACTGGAGACTGCAGTAGCTGAAATACAGAAGAACTGGATGAAAATCTATTTCTTCTCTTATTCCAGACAGCTCAAGTTCTTAAGTATCTTGTGCCTGAGGATTCTTCAAGATCCTAACGATACTCAGTGGGATTATATGGACAGACAATTAAAAAATGATTACAAGTTGTATAACTGAATTGGAGGAGAGTAAGGGTTGTCCTGAATCTAAACCTAGACTAACAGGAAAATATTTAGGGAAGGAAAAGAGGGAGAGCTCTCTTATAATTGTGCTGAGATTGGATAACAACTAGGCAATAACAAGAAAACATGAGAAAACAAGGCTAGGATGGTGTCCTAAGTTCAGCAGTAGCAGTCATTTTTTCTTCCTCTTAGTAGCTGGTGCAGTGCTGTGTGTTTGACTTTAGGCCTGGGAACAGTGCTGATAATACCGATGTTTTTAGTTGCTGCTCAATAATGTTTACTCTGACCAAGGACTTTCTGAGTCTCATGCTCTGCCAGGGAGGAGGGGAAACCAGGAGGAAGCAGAGAGAGGACACCTGACCCAAACTAGCCAAAGAGGTATTCCATACCACAGCATGTCACACCCAGTATATAAACTGGGGGCTGTTTCCTGAACGGGTTAGATCACTCCTGGGTCAGGCTGGGTGTCAGTCAGTGGGTGCTGATCAGTTGTATTCTCTCTCCTTGTTTTTTCCCCTTATTGTTATTATTGGTGTTAGCAGCAGTGGTTTGTGTTATACCTCAGTTACTGGACTGTTCTCATCTCAATCCGTGGGAGTCACATTCTTTCGATTCTCCTCCCCATCCCTCTGAGAGCTGGGGGGAGGAAGGGGGTGGGGAGTGAGAGAGAGACTGGGCTTAAACCACGACAGTTCCTTCTGGCACCCAACGTGGGGCCTGAAGGGTTGAGATAATGACAGATGTGACCAGAGTGTGTCTAATCGTATTCGTGATAAGTGTTCATTGTTTTGGAGTAATAGTCACTCCTCACAATGCTGATGTATTGGCTCTCAAAGTTGTTCTTGATCTCACAGTTTCAGTATGTCATACTTTACTTACAGCCAGTATTTGCTGTGTTATTGTTTATCATCTGGGGGCCTTGGGCTAAGGTTCTTGTGTCATTGTACTTTATGGTAATGACTTGTAATACAATAGAGTCATTGATCATGAAACCGATCTGTCTTGCATTCCCAGTGTGGTCACCACCTCTATACTTTGGGAGGTATATAATGGAAGTGTATAGCAATTACACATCTTTTTTTCCCCTCCTGGGGTGGTCAGCCTATAAGGGAAACATTCCCACACACCCTAGTGACAAGTACAGCAGCTACTCAAACTGTGACTGCAACAGACAGCGCAGTTACTCCAGCTCCAAGCACAGCAGCTACACCAACCCCAGCAACAAGTACAGCAGTATCATTTGAAAATGCTGAAGGTTTTGAATGGCCTTTAGGTACCCTTGAGACCTGCCTGCTGATTGTGATGGGAATCACCATGTTGGAACACATACAAAGTGTGTTTTACTCATGACTATTTCATCTGATCTCAAGAGTTAAGCGGAGTCATGTTTGGGACAGACAATATAGGAGGACCAAGAGATTTTCCCCAAGGCTGGATAGTCATGAGTGGCAGGGTGTGTGGGGCAGTATGGGCAAGTATCTAGTCCACTGAGCCCCTCCAGTGCTTTGAAAGCATCAGAGATGGAAGGCAGCTGTACGGAGTCCCCAAAGACAAGTTGCAGAAACTGCTGAAGGGGATGGTGAATTATTTTGAGCCTGGTGGGCCCATGACACTTCAGGCCATCAGGGCAGAGATACAACATGCAGATGGACTCATGGTCGAAGGGTGGACTTAGCAATGGACACTATTGCCCACATTACTCACGAGTGTGAACACTGCACACCGCCTCTCCTGCTCTGAAAGACTGCTCTGAAAAACTGTTACAAGAGATGGAGGCTGACATCATGGGCCGGATGGACTCAGAAGCTTTATAGGGATTGATCCATGCACTAAGGAATGATCTGTATGTGTGTGTGTTGATGTATATATATGTATATATATGAGATAAGAGTGATAGTATGTTGAAAATGTGGGATCTGAGCATGAGGTGAATGGTATGGAATAAGGGGTGAATACTGTCCTAGGTTCAGCAGTAGCAGCCATTTTCTCTTCCTCTTAGTAGCTGGTACAGTGCTGTGTTTTTGACTTTCAGCCTGGGAACGGTGCTGATAACACCGATGTTTTTAGTTGTTGCAGTAATGATTAGTCTGACCAAGGACTTTCTGAGTCTCATGCTCTGCCAGGGAGAAGGGGAAGCCAGGAGGAAGCAGAGATAGGACACCTGACCCAAACTGACCAAAGAGGTATTCCATACCACAGCATGTCATGCCCAGTATATAAACTGGAAGCAGTTACCTGGAAGGGTGAGATCACTCCTGGGTCAGGCTGGGTGTCGGTCGAAGGGTGGTGAGTGGTCGTATTCTCTCCCCTTGTTGTTTCCCTTATCATTATTATTATTGGTGGTTGCAGCAGTGGTTTGTGTTATACCTCAGTCACTGGACTGTTCTTATCTCAGTCCGTGGGAGTCACATTGTTTCGATTCTCCTTCCCATCCCTCTGGGAGCAGGAGCAAAGAAGTGGGGGGAGTGAGAGGGCGACGGCATGGCTGACTGGGCTTAAACCACAACAGTTGGGTATAGAGAAAAGAAGGAATTCACAATCATCTGGACTTTCCTTTAGGAAATATTACATTAATAATATATAAAGTGCTTCTCTACTCCATAGTTGCAAGATTTTCCCAAATGTCCCTGGTTACCATGGAGATGAGAGCCTAAGGGCTGAAAAATAGTTTGTACAAATTTTAAGTTCTAATCTGTAAAACTAAACATGGTTCTTGTCTTCAGTATGGTGACTGTTTGGGTTGGAGAAGAGCAGTCTTTGCTCTCAGAAAGCGTTTGTCAGTGTCAGGAAAAGGTTTTTCACTAGTGGGTATAAACAGCTGAATTCAGTAATATCCTCTTCTTCCCTAGAGGAGAAATAGTCTGAAGTGGGAGTTGAGTTGGTGAGGTGGTTCTTTTCTTGAAGTGAAATGTTCTGGCACATGGAGCGATGAAAGCTAAGGAGGATAAAACACTCTTCAACCAAATCACTAAAGCAAAATATTCCCTCTTCCATGTGTCGCAGATGATATGGATCTATTTCCCCTGCATGCAAATTGTATAATCCCACTCATTGCATGGTTATGAGGGATGGAATAAAGAGTGTTGCTGAGTAAGTTCCAAAACACAGGCATCATGTCTGTATTATTAAGTGGGAAAACCTGTTTCTGAAGCTGTGAGTATGAAACCTCTGCCATTTTCTACAATATGCCCAGAAGGCTTTATTGATTTGTACGCAAAGTGCAGGTAAAGATATCTCAAATGGAAAAAAAAAAAAAATACAATGCTTTGCATTTGTTATTATTGAAAACAAGCTTCTAATATGTAGATCAAAAGGAAACTTACTTTCTCTATGGAGAATGATAGCACAACAAGGTCAATAGAAGTGATTTAAACATTTGTTGTGTTGTTCCTCTGTAAAGTTTGTAATGCAAGAAAACTCTAAAGCTAATAAATACTGAGCTACATTCTTCCACTCGTATGTCTCTGTTCATAAAAAACATGGAAATTCCAAATTTAAGTTTCCTGCCACGATATCAATTCGCTATGATCTTATATTTGCTTGAAAGGTGCATAGGATGTGCTTACAATTATTTAGGAGAAACCAAACCATTCTTACTATTAGATTTGAAGCAGAAAAAAACCCCGTAGATTATTTGAGCTCATAAAATGGCATATTATTGCTGCTGATAATGATGATTGTTAAACCATATTGCTCTACTACTTGCATAAAATTCAGGTATATTTTTCTATTGTTTTCAAAACAAATTACCCTTGATTAGAATAAAAAGAGTTTACATTAAATGATGGGCTGAAAATACTGATAGCAACAGTAACAAACACAAGCAAAACATACTCCTTATGGGATAGTATCATTCTCATTAGGAGGTGTAAAAAGGTGTTAGGAAGGAAGAGGAAGTGGAAGGAACAACGGAAGAGATATGTAAAATAAAAGCACAATTACACATTTGAAAACGATAGCTACCTTTTTGAATGAAGCCATGAGTAAGAGGTAGTATGAACACAATTTTCCTGATGAAAGATTATTGCCAGAAAAAACGTCTTTATGCAGCACAAGCTCCCTATAGTGTACATTTCTTATTCTACAGTCTGTCTATAGCACTGTGGCTGTGATAATTTCACTAATAGATTTTTGTTTGCCGGAGTGACTGAAGATGTCTTTGTATGAATCAGGCAGGAGAGTGTGTTCAGAGGCACTGCTGTGACTCTTTCCATGTTGCCAGTGCACAGCCCTCCACTGGCAGGGAGTAAGCAGGCCATGGGGCTTTGGTGGGCCTGTAGGTCTGGGGGGGAACTCCCTGCAGACTTGATTTCTTAGTAATTAAGTCTGCCAATTTAGGATGACTTTGCCCTATTTTTTTCAGGAATTCAAAAATTATTGTGCTACTGTGAAAGTATTTTAATAAAGATTTTATCAATAATTAATGCATATTAGGCCTTAAATAGAAAATATTTATAAGGAATAAATGGTGTTAAATTAAGAATCATAATTTCCAGTAACTTCTCCTTTTTATTAATATTTAGAGGATTTCTTCTCTAATCCTTTTTAACAGATTATTCTGCTTGCGGCTGCTGTTTCAGTAGTTCTCCTTTCCTGGCCTTGTCATTTTAGTTCCTCATTTAATTTATATATTAAAAATTCAATAGGTTTAATGTTCTAGTTTCTCATTGTTTTAATTAAAATGGAAAATGTGTCCCTTTGTATACCACTTCAATTCCTGAATATCCAAGCCATTTCAGACAGCTTTAAAGAAATCTTCTATAAGACTTTCTTTTCTCTGTGTTGCTCCTTAAGATAAAGGCTAAGACAGGTAAGCTGATAAACTTTCTTGGACTGAATGTTAAATCTGTTAGAAGTGTAATGATCAATAGTAAACAAACTTCTCTTTACCAAAGCATCTGTAGGTTTTTATTTCCTCCTAAATTAACCCAACCCGCTGATTTCAGTCAATTTTTTTAACAGATCTTCAAATTTGCTTGCATTTTTTGTGGCACAGATTTCAGGTTACAGAGTTTTAAAAGTCTTTGCGTTCCAAAGTTGTTCCTAATGCTGTGGAGTTATATGAAACCCTCCATTTCTGGCAGTGGGGAGTATTCCATCTTCACAGTGCCTACTGCCTCCAAGTGGGAAGCCTTGGTTTAAGTCCAGTAAAATCAAAAGAAAGAGTGATGCTAGCTTTCTGGAGACTCAGGTCAGAACCTGTGAAACCAGCAAATCTGTTTGCCTGCAGAGTGCTCAGAAAACCCTGTCATAAAGGCTGGTTGCAGTTTTTAATTTATTTCCATTCAAACCTTTAACAAATCAAGTCTGAAAGGCAGAAACTACTTCCAATTCAAAGAGGTACTAAAATGATCAACTTCAGTCAGGTAATCTAGCGCTATGTCAAAAGCCCTCAGGGAAATATTTACATTTTGCCAGTTTACTCCTTTGAGGAACAGCTCTAGAGATATGCTCTGTGTGTATATATATATATATATATTTAACTGAAGGAAACAGTGATGCACGAGCCAAAGCTAAGGATTTAATCAGGGGATTGCTAGAGGCTGCAGTGCCCAATCTGCTCAGAAATCAATATCTATACTGTCAGTTATATTAGAAAAATATTTACTTCTTCACCTGACCAAGTTATTAATTTATATATGCTGTATTGTCTTTTTTTTAATTTAATGATTTGTGGGGGGAGTAGCCTAATTCACTTTGAAATCCTTTAACGCTGCATGATTTTGCCGTTATTGACTGATTATTTTGTGTGTGTGTGCATAACACCATTTACATGCATCAAGATGCTCTCCACAGAGGATTTAAAATGCTCTGTATGAAGGAAGCGATGCACTTTGCTAAAACACAGCCATCAGCAGGGCAGCATGTAGTAGCAACCTTTCGTTGCTGGTGCTACTGATTTCAGCTCAAGAGGTGAATAGGAGAATTCAACTGATGTATCAGGGGAATTTAAGTAGGTGAAATGCAATCACCCACGTAGGAATATGACCAGGATACCAGTATTAAGTCCCAGTCTGGTGAAAACCACTGTGGGATTTTTAATGACCATGAGTCAGATAATGTTTTATTTCTTATTCTGAGGACGAAACCTCTATTAGCAGAGTGCCTCCTGCCACTTGCTGCAACATTAGTTTAATACAGACCCGTAGGGAGGAGTGTCATCTCCTGCGGCGTCATCATCACCACAGCTGCTGCCTGCTCAGAGGAGGCAAGAGGGAGGCACAGCGATATGCTGGCTGTCACGGAGAAGTCTGTGGCAGGACACAGGGCTCGTGTGATGGAGGGGGCTGCTGCCATGTGGCTTCCTTAATGGATGAACATGTTTCCTGGTGGGAGTATGCTAGAGCATCCAGCTGTCCCCAGAGGTCTCCTGTCCACAGCCTGATCCGCCTCCACTTCATTTGCCTAATGAGAACTGACGAGATCGTGGCTTAAGGTGGTTGGCTACAAAAAGCACATTAAACATGTCACTGCAGGTGATTCTTCCATTATATAAATTGACAGTGCAGGATTAGCTGGTGTTGCATTGGAAATCTATTAACATTTGAAGCAGTTTACCTGAATTAGAAGGCTTGAGAGAATTACAATTACTTTCCTTCTTCTCTGTGAGCTTTGCTGCTATCTTTGTGTGCCTTGTAATGAGAAGACTTATAAACCAAGGAAGACGTTTTCCAGAAACTTATGGGGAGCCATATTGCTCTTTTAGATTCAGAAGCCTGTATGGGTAAGGGAGATGCCGCAAATGGATGGGAGAAAGATAAACAGAAACCCACTGGCTTTTCAAGTTTGACAGCATATGCTGAAGCATAGAAGAGGGTCAGTGGGGAGGCATAAATGTCATGGCCCTGGGAACTGACATGCATCAGCAATGCTCAGAATTGCACAGGACATGTGTAAGAGTTTTTTGTTTCCTATCCACTCAATGCAAGGTGATGCAGCTAGACTAACAATAGAAGGCATCATCTCAATCAGGGAGTTGGAAGCATGTAACCTTTTCTGATTTGGATTCTGCGTCCTTCTGGGTGCAAGCTGGCAGTCAGGAAATAACAATGTGTGCTAGTGCAACAGCTTGAGGATATGCATCTTTTTTTTCATAACTGCATCTACAACATTAGGGACCTGCAGTCTGTCTCGTTCCTCTGGCAAATGACTCCCAGATAGCCTTATAATAGTAGAGTAAAGAATTACTACTGCTAGTTTTAACATGATGTGTGTGGAGTGGTACCAGAATTAGCACAGAATTAAGGGAGGTGAAGGCAGAAAACCAGGAGATGGACAAGTGAAGCCCCCTGGATGGCAAGTTTAGGACAGAAACCTGGGAGACAGTTGAGCAGCTGCAGAAAGGCAAAATGGAAGGGAAAAAATGATGACTAACATCACCAGGGGAAAAGGTAATTGGTCTATTGAGGAAGTAACCCTTGAGCCTTTCAGCCCAGGGGAGAAGGATGATGTAAAGGAGGTGGTCTGTAGATTAAGTGTGAGTAGGAAGGAAATCAGAAGGAACTGAGAACTGGGCTCAGGAGTTTAATCTGGAAACAGAGAAGTAAAATGTAGATTATGCAAGTATCTTGCCTGCTGTATGGAAGAAGATATGTCATTGCATATTTTTTCCCAGATCAGAGATTGCATTAAATTAATGGGGTCAGAAGAGAGCCTTCGCCTGACACAGCCATCCTTGAGTTATACCAGCATAAGTAATCTTTCATCTAAATATGAAAAAGTGGACTCATTCCCATTAGGACTGTTTGGAGGTTCTGGTCAGTTTGTGGACCTTATTTCTGGCAGACAGCATGACATTTCACCTGATCTTCACCCTCTTCTACAGCAATGTCTAGGTTGCCTGTATTTTCTAATCCTTTAGCTCCTTCAGGCAACCCTTCCTGCATAAAAGCTTCCAGCAGGTACTCATTCAAGGGTGTCCAATATATATGTGCCACATCTGAATCCAGTTATTTTGGTTCACAATTCTTTTGTCTAAGTGACAGTACACCTGCTGACAATGTCTACTGTTTCAAAGCTCCTGTAGTTCATTGCTTAAGGGCTACATTTCCTTTAGTTGATGAAGAAGATAAAGCAACTATAAGATCAAAATACATGACTAACATTTACTGAATATAACACAGGTATGATAAAAGCAGAATTTGATAATTTTGGAAGCTCTAATGATTCCTTTTTGGGGGGAATTTAGTTACCAATGGCAATAACCTATCCAAAGTGCTCAGGGAACTAATATTTACTAATCACTAATAATTTGGTTTTATAAATATGTTAGGTTTTGATTTTTCTCACCCATCAATAAATTTTATTAGACACTATTAAAAATACAGGTGTTAATCCAGTCCTGAAAATATTTCATTTAATTACAAGCAACAGCTCTATTACATTATATGTCATTATTAAATTTATGTTGATCTTTTACTGTAATTTTTTAATCTATATAACAACAAAAATTTTTAATGTTAATTTATGTGATCTACCACTAGACATATAAAATAAACCCTGTAGTTCACGAAGGTCATATTGTCAAATATCCTGTAATGTGCTTTATGAAAAAAGCAATTAAAACCAGTTCATGAAACAGGAGCGGTTCAGAGAGAGACATTTCCTAAAAGCAGGAATGCTAAATCTGCTCCAACAACCTAGAACTTTGGAGGAAGGATGGGAAGCAATTATGTTCAAGTTTATAATAAAATCCAGAGAGAAAGGCAATGTCAGGGAGAGATCACATTTCTAAGTAAGAAACTCCTGTGAACAAGTCAATATTTGCACTACGTAATCAAAATGGAGTGAAGTGCCTTCTATGCACAGGTCTGAGCAGATAAATGGCTCAAAATTCGTATCAAAGGAAATATTCTTCATTTTAATCATGAATGAGCTTGAAAACTAGCTGTACTTATTTAAACAGTTGTTCCTTACAATATCTCTTTTTTAGTATAAAACTGATCGAGTTTGATGTTGTTGTTGCTGGGTTTTGCCTTTGGGGTTCTTTTTTAGAAATCAATTTAGCTGTTTTAATATTATAAGCAAAAATGCCTTAATAACATTGGATAAACCAAAAGAAGTAGCATACTGAGACTCCTCTATTTCCATTGCAGGTTACAAATAAATGGAATGCTTTCAAGCATGGGTGAATGAAACAAATGATTTATCAACTAGATAATGTCACTTGCTGTACCTGTAACCAGAAACACGTGAAGGGAGAGCAATATTTTCAGGCAGTATTTTCCTTTTTTGTTATATTTCTTCGTATGCTTGCCTTTAGTACACCTTGCAGTCCTAAATACTGCTGTACATAAAAAAGATCCTCTACTTATTTCCCTGACCAACTGCCAGACAATTTGCAAGCCATTTTCTATCTATGACTTATCATCATGCCTACAAAAGAGAGATCCCCCAGGACATGATCTGGCATAGAGACTCTGCTTTATGCAGTTATTCCCTGTAGACTGGAAGATACACCAGTGTCCTGGTGAACTCGCCTGTAATAAGTGGATAATTCTGATAAATACAGAAGAACCAGGCTGAGGAAAATCAGTGCCCAGGTGACACTTTAGAGAGAGGAATGTGTGTGATCAGTGAGTGCCCTATTACCCTTTTTCTCTCCCTCTTTTGAACTATTTTATTATAGAATGTCTTGAGTTAGTCCACAGCATTTTACAACCCCTCTCACTTTCCTCCAATGATTAAGACATTCTTCCTCATCTTTTGGTAGCCCTCTGACCTTTACATTCCTTGATCAGCCAAAATCATTAACTCTTCATTATCATGGCTAGTCAGAAAGGGAAAAGACCCTATTTGAATTAATGAGGTTGCCCAAGACCAAGTAACACAGAGGTAGCAGAAAAGGAATTTATTCAGTTCCATCCACTCTCCTTGCTGTGTGAAAATAGGTGTCTGCTGTTTAATGATATTCAGGCCTTCTCAGAGCAGCTATTTGGTCAAATACCAGGGTATACTTCAGCAATATGTGGCTCAAATTCTAATTTTCGTTGCAATTTATAGCACTGTCCACACAGAAATTCCATTTGTCCATTCCTTCCTGGAACAGGACAGCATGAAGGCATCTTGACTTTCTTGCCCTGGGAATGGAATACTTCTCACTGCATATCATAGTGAGTGATTCCATCTCCCTTAACAGTAAGATGAACGAAGGAGGCCTCATGTTATAACCATTTAAGCCAACTTCTTCCCCTAAGAAGTTTGGGCTGAAGAAACAAAAATTAGTTTTTCTTTTCCTCCCCTGAAGTCTTGCGGAGGATGACAGAAATTCAGTCATCTCTCAGGTTGCTTGGGGATTATCTTGTTCCTAAAAATCAGAAAGTAGTGAGAAAATCATGACCAGAACTGACAGAGAAAGAACCTTAATATATAAAAAGTGCTTTCTTATTCCTAGAGACTGCAACTGTATGTGTACAGTTATTTATATGTATACATGTATGATCCTTTGGCTTAAAAAAGGCATAAGCTTCTCCACTGCAATGAACATTATGCCTGTAATCCAGATACCTGGACAAATGGGACATTCCTGCCTGTCATCCCCTTGAAATACTGTGCAAGTGCCTTTTTTTTTTTCCTTAAATGTCAAGGTTATACATCCTGTATCTGTGTGCTCAGGTTGAAATTTTCCATCCTGACTGGTGGTTAATGCACATGCAACTGTTACACCAAAAAGCAATGTGGTACCTGCCTTCTGCCTGGCGCCGGAGCTGCAGCACATTGATCACTCCTCTCTCCTCATGCAATACAAATGTAGCCTTATAGCACGTCATATTCAGGCTGAGGGGTTTGGAAGTAAGGAAACATGGAGATTACAGCATTTTTGAGCATAAGGTTGAGAAAAATGTCATGTTCTTTTTCTACTTTAAACTTGAGCAAGTGAATAACTCCCACGCTTTGAAACATGAGATCCACCTTTGCTGGAGAGGAGAATTTGATGGTTTATACCTAATGTGCATTATTTGTTTCATCTATAGAAAGCCAGTTTGACTTCTAAATGCCTGAAAAACCAAAATGGATGCAATGGACAAAATTCAGCAAAATTAGTAAGAATTTGCAGCTCTGTTTCCAGATTTTGAAGCCACTGTTAAGGAAAGAGCTACTACCCCGCTTTTGTCATTTATTTCTGGAGTTCCAGCTCTGGGTTGTGAATAGGTATCCAACCAGAGATGGACATCAAAGCAAGGAATAAAACTGTCCTTCCCGTGTTCCAAATGCTTCCCTTAACTTTAAAACATACTGATAGCTCCAAAGAGAGATGCTGGCTGGTCTGAATGCCGTAAGGGTAACAGCTGAAGGACACAGGGCCAAGAATTTAGGAAGCTGACTAGAGAGAAAGGGTGTGAGGGAGAGTATAGATCGCAGGAAGACTGATGCTACCATCAGGTGAAGGAAACTATGGGGATGCCAACGGCAGGTGGGGAGACACAGGAATGGGAAATTGATTTTGACTTGTACTTCAGCAGGTAAACAGTTATGGCATGATGGGAAACCTGGATTTAGGTGAAAAAAATAACTGTGCTCAGGAGCCACTTGACAATCTCTTTTGCCCTTTTCCATCTTCACTGTTGCACAAATGATTGTGTTGTTTGCTTCCCACCATTCTCTCTCCCTCTTTCAGAGATTAAAATGTGGATTTTTTTGTTTTAAGAATAAGCTAGTTTCTGAGAGGAAGGTTACAGAGAGAGGATTATGTATTCCAGCATCATTTATGTGGGTACTTTGGAACAGGTATTGTGAAAAGGTTTACATTTGCAGGACTCCCACTCTGAAGCAATTGGATGGTGCCAGGGAGAATGCACTTCTCTTTCTCCCTTTCTCTC
This sequence comes from Psilopsiagon aymara, assembly GCA_024733675.1. Classification (NCBI taxonomy): domain Eukaryota; kingdom Metazoa; phylum Chordata; class Aves; order Psittaciformes; family Psittacidae; genus Psilopsiagon; species Psilopsiagon aymara. The sequence goes on along the minus strand of JANRGW010039679.1, from coordinate 871 downwards.
AGAGTTCTTGTGTGCTGCTAATCACAGCAGATTTAGAGAGCTCGTAGTAAATAAAGCCTGAACCAAGGGCCATATCCTGAGGGCAGGTAAAGAAAGTATTGACTAGTTGCTATGAGGAGTAAAGAGTCTATTGTGTACTCTGAAAGGCACAACTATTGTAGGGAAAAGGAAAATCATAGGATTAAATCCAGTCTGTGAGCAGAGATGCAGCATGACGAATTAAAGCTTCCGGGACAGCTGCAAATGGTGTGTTCCTAAAGTTTTTTGAAAGCTTAATTTTGAAGCATTAATATTCTCTAAACAGGGAATTTTTGCTCTCACATTGTATAATTGTGACTATGCTGATTCAGAAGTACACCTTTCTGATGATAACAGCTCACTTTTCAGATCTTTGGAGAAAATTGTCCTGGCAAATAAGGAATTAATATTTTACCATTAGTTGATTTGCTGGCAGGTAGATCCCTTTAGTTTAGGAATTTTCTATTTAAGTATCCTTGGAGCTATTTGTTTCTAGCTAAGCCTTAACAGTAAATGTATAAGATAAAATATCTGTGCACAGAAACCAAACATTTTAGCTGCTCGATTGGCGAGGTGAGCAGCTCCAGAGAGCGGGAGGAAACACCACGTCCAGGAGCCTCAGCTCTGGGCTGCCAGCGCCACCGAGGGAGCCCTCAGGCCCCGGCCCGGTGCTCCCCAGGAGACGGCAGCTCCGCTGATGACTCATCGGAGACGGCGCCAGGAAGGACGGCCCCACTCTGAAGGGGGAAAAACGGCCTAGGACTAGTGTCCGGCCGGGGAGCTCTGCTCTGTCTGCCCCGGCGGTGGTCAGTGCAGGCACCAGACAGAGCCATGAGAGGGGAGGATGCGGTGC
>JANRGW010039678.1:0-13706 GCA_024733675.1 Psilopsiagon aymara | reverse complement strand
GATGGGGCAGCCACAGCTTCTCTGGGCACCCTGTGCCAGCGCCTCAGCACCCTCCCAGGGAAGAGCTTCTGCCTAAGGTCTAATATGTATGTCATATAACGTATATGTCAGCATCTGGCAGTAGTTGTGACTGCAGTTGTGACCTCCTACCAACTTCATACTGAAGAATTAGAAGTAGCAACATTCTGGACCCTGATCTTTTCTTCCAAGTTATACAAAAGTGTTTTACTACTTCCTTCAATGGGACAAGGGCTCATCTAGTTTGGGTATACCTCTTGCTGGACTGAACAGCTTCTTCATTGAGAAGATTTGAAAACACCTGAGTCACAAGAGGGAAGCTTTGCATTAAAAGCGTTTCTGCTAGAGAGAGCGATTTAGTGCCATTGAGAAAAAGCACTGATGGCATCTCTAAGAATATGCATAAACTCTTGAATCTGGTGTTCAAAACCAGCTCTGAGCAGGTAAGGAAGCAGTTTGGGAAGTGGAGACTCGGCCACAAATAAGAGAAGAAAGCATCTTTGTTTGAATGTTCAAACAAGTCTAAGAAAGAAGGTGATGTATTCTATACACGACTGCTGAGAGCAGCCTCAGCAAAAGGATAGCTATTAGGTTAAAAGACAAAAGGACACCTGGGGTGGACCAGCCAGGAACCAATCGCTGCAGCAGTGGAACTCTGGAATAGCCTCTGGTTAGGAAACACAGGGACAATTAGAAGGACACTTGGCTGCCTATGAGGGGTTGCGTGTGGTTGGTTTGGTGAAGGAGGCAGTGACTGGACTTCATGACTGCAGCCCCTGTCAAGCTTTGAAATATTCAGGTTTAGATAATTGGATAAAGGCTCTTAATGCTCAGCTGAGAGGAACTGAGACACTGTGACCAACTCTTCAAAGACAGAAAGCCTCTCGTTTCAGACTCCAGCTATTTTGGGGTGATCAGGTCTATACTGGTTGGCAAAGACCACATAGGCAATCCACAATATCAGCCAGAAGTGAGAGCTGGGACCTTCAGAAATGTGCTGTTACCCAGGAATTCATCCTTCTACTTGAATCAAACACAGGACAACATTCCTGCTCCCATGTTCCCATGAAATACGGAATTCAAGGAGGTGACCCGATACATTAGCAGGATTCTCCTTGAATATGTGAATACCTTGAAAATATCCAGACAGAGAGGAGTTTATCCATCAGAGGTCCTGGTAGGGCAGAGGATTCTTGCTGTACATCATCCCTTTGCATCGCCTACAACAACCAAGTGTCCTCTTGGTATCTTTTCCCCCTATAGCCTTGCACTACAACATGAACCGCATGCTTGAGCCAGAGAATTTCTTTCTCTGCTGGATAAATGTTGATCCTGATGTCGATGACTTACACCAGAGGCTGATCCTGAGGAAATGCAGCTCTTGGGAAAGGTCAGGTTCAACGAAACAGCTCTTTTTAAATTGCCTTTTTGAAATGCACTTGTGTAACACGTAACAGGGATTTTTCAGGATCTGTCTCTCAGGTCTTTAATCTAGGTCATGACAATATTCTCCATTACAGTATCCTGGCTTTAACTTGACTTTTCCAGCTTGCACTGAAGTTTCTCCTTCTCCACAAGATGAATTTCCCTGACCCTCAAAGGACCTGTAGTGTAATGCTCAGAGGTCTCTGCTATTCCCAACTGTCTCGTACACCAAAGCTTCCCAAGAGAGCCATGTCTCAGAGAATTCATGAATGCTGCGATGGGGAAACACATACAAAGGCTTTTTGACAGCTGAAGGAATGAATGGAAGCTGCCATTCCTTTATGTGCAGTCACTAGCAAAGGGCACATGAAATGATGCTGCTACTTCAGCATTTTATGCTCAAAATTTGCTTTATCCTTTTACAAATGGTGTCAGTTTTCCCTTTGCTGTACTACGACCTGCTTGTGCATCAGAGCTGTGTACAAGAGAAGGAATAGGGGAGGAAAAGTGAATCCCACAGCAAAATAAAGCAGCTCAAATATTAATGGAGTTGATACGAATGGTTGATAGAGGCACCTTTGCAGACACCACGTTCTTTGATGGCTGAAGGCTTTCACTTTTGTTCCTATTAAACTACTGAGATCCATAAACTTCACCGGAAAATCATTTGTAAGCTGAGGGACTTCTGAAAGAAAGTTTGCAGGGATCTAAATCCTGATGCTGTTCAGCATTTGGAATTTGTATCTACAAATACATAGGAAAAATCCCTGAAAAAGCTACAGGTAAAGTTTCAGTGAACAAATAAAGTCAAACAATGATGAGGACTCAGCAATCAAACAGAGCCTGAGTTAATAAAATGCGTTTTCTTGCTGTGCTGATGCAGTCACACATCTGTAGTGTAAGACAAGCAGGATGGCCACAGCCAGGGAATGACAGACCAAGAAAACAGCAGCTCTTTACAGGATTGAAGGGTCAGAGAGGACTGGAAGCACAACACAAGCTCCTGTAGCAAACAAATCACAGCCAAGATTAATGGCATCCTTAAAAGCAATGACTCAGAGCAGAGAGCACAATGCTGGTGAGAGAGGCACTGGGATCTGGTGCACTTAAAGGACCAAACTTCAGATGCAGTGCCAGAGTCAGAGAGTTGGTTGGAAATGTCTTGTAGTGAAGCTGAGGTTCACTTTTCCTAACTCGTGATGTCTAAAGTTGATGTGAGATGAATCCTATCTGAGGTGGCTTAGAGAGCTGAAGACTGTCAATGCAGAAGAAAGCTGTTTGGCTGGTACTGTGGCATAGGTATGATGTTTCTACAGAGCCTGGCTGATGACAGACCCCCTAGCCAGCAGAGATGAACATGTCAAGGAAATACAGAAGCCAAAAATAAGCAAAAGAGAAATTAAAGACGAATGTATTTGACAGTAAAGAAGTTTGGACTGAACCCCAAGGGAGAGGGCTCAGTTTCTCAGTTCTGGTGAAAAGCAAGCTTGAATGGATATGACATTTGGATCATCAGTGTGCTTAGTGAGCCTGCAGCCAGGAGAAATAAGGTGACTTCACACAGCGTTAGGCAACCCTTCCAACCAGGTGATCCTGTGGTCCCTGCTGATCTTCCCCTCAGCCAGCAGCTCTTTGTGTGTCAGAAGGTTCAGCTCTTTCATTTAAAACCATGTTCCTGGGCCCACAGACCTGTTGGGTGGCTCTGGGCTTCTGCAGCAAACTCTGGACACAACTGGCAAGGGAGGAAATTACTCTTCCCTCCACGGACTGTTTGCTAAGTCAGAAGAAGGTGCAGTGATGGAAGCAATAAAATATGGGAGCTAATCTATGCACCTGCTGCAATCTCGCCTCTCTCTTCTGGTTACAGGCAACCTGGGCGTGATTTATAGGCATGATTTATGTCTCCTTTCCACTCCGTGGATGCTTGTGCACTCTCCTTGAAGCAATCTAAGCTGAGCATGATATGAAAAAGGAGAGTCTGCGTCGTATTTCTGTCACGCCGCTTGTCAGACAGATCCAAAAGGCAAACTCTGGTGAGTTGAGCTTCCTTTCACTTCAATCCTAGGAGAGTTTCAGCTCAAAGTGCCTTTCTGTAACTCTCTGAAGGGAGGATGAGGGGCAGTGAGGCTCTTGAAGTGAGTACACGATCTGTGCTTTGCCTTTAGACTTTGAGATAGGGGCATGAGGATTTGCTTATCTTACTTAATAATGTAGATCTAGCAAAGGCAGAATAGGTGAAGCTATGCCTTGCCCTTCTCCATTTCATGGTTTTGCCTCAGAAAGTGAAGCGTTAAACCTACTTAGAGCAAACCAGTCTTATTTCTTAGCTGCAGGACTGCGATGAGAGCACAGCACTGAGATTCAGGCATCACCGAACACTAGAGACTGCTGCCTTAATAGATCTTTGTCATCATTTCACCTTACCTCAGAGGAGGTGTGGGCCAAATGATGCTGGACTGATGATCATAGACTCACAGCCTGATTTGGATTGGAAGGGACCTTACAGCTCCTCCAGCCCCAAACCCCCTTCCATTAGAGCAGCCTGCTTGAAGCCTTATGTCCAACCCGGCCTTGAGAACTGCCAGGGATGGGGCATTCATGATTTCCTTGGGCAGCCTGTTTCAGTGCCTCAAGTGTGCATCTCAAACATAGCGGAACTCAAGGCTCACAATAATCACTTCATGATGAACACAGCCCAGAATGAAGCCAATAGCTCATTAGACAAGAACATGTAGGCAATTAATGTTCATTTCAGTTGGCAATTGTAACCTGATGGCTTCCTGAAACACCATGGGCTGTCCTAAGTGAATAGTTCTCATAGCTGTTTAATTAATGATAAACAGACCTTTTGTTATTGCTGCTGTTTAAAAATCAAAGAAGGAAGAAATCAGAGTGGATTTTCCTTGCCACATGTACAAAACACATTCTGGAGGGACAGAACTAACAACCTTGGTGACAAAGCACAAGCCCATTGCTTCATCCTTTCATTCCCAAGGCATGAGATGGGACGTGAAGCATGGTGTATGATCTTGTCATGAGAGCCTGGAAAGCATCCAGCTCAAGACAAGCTGCTTCAAATGGGCTGGAAGAGAAACTCAGGCAGAGCTTGCGTGCTCTGCCCGTGGTTTCAGAAGAAGTGCCGACATCTTCTGGAAGCTCTTGACTCAGATCACTGTTCTGCCTTTCTGATGCTTCATCAGATGTTTCCTGCATTGCTCGTCTGGATTGTAATTCATTTCTGACCAAGGACATGTGTTTGTAAAGATGTGCTCCAATGGCTCTGCCTTTTGCTCTTCTGGATTTTCAAACATACATACCCCAATCCCTCTCTCAGCAATGCCCTGGTGCACCCAGTAGATTTCTCCCACACATGAAGAATTGTAGAATAGGTTGGGCTGGACCTTAACATCATCCAGTTCCAACCCCCTGCCATGGGCAGGGACACCTTCCATAGTGCAGGGTGCTCCCAGCACTGCCTTGAGCACTGCCAGGGATGGGGCAGCCACAGCTTCTCTGGGCACTCTGTGCCAGCGCCTCAGCACCCTCACAGGGAAGAACTCCTGCCTAAGATATAAACTGAACTTCCCCTGTTTCAGTTTGGATCCATCACCCCTTGACCTACCACTACAGTCCCTGACAGTCACTTGAGAGCCCCTCTCCAGCATCCTTGTAGGCCCTCTTCAGGCACTGGAAGCTGCTCTGAGGTCTCCATGCAGCTTCTCTTCTTCAGGCTGAACAGCCCCAGTGTTCTCAGCCCAATTTTCTCATCACTGAGTATTACCAACATCTATTTCATCACCACCTTTATAGGTACAAACTCTGCAAACACACAATCAGGAACACAGAAGGAGCTTGTGAGGTGGTACCCAGCTGTGGAAACCACACAAGAGGCAGATTGCTGTCCCTTCCTCATCCACCTTCCTTCTCCCAGAACCTTTTTTCCTTTCCTGTATCCATACAGGACTTTCTTAATCTTTTTGGGAACTCTCTGTCTGCCTTCTCCCCATTTTCAGCAAGAGTTGTTTGCCATGTGAAGGTTACTTGGTGGAGTCCCTTGGGTACTAATCTGAAACCGCTTCCACCAGAGCTGTAAATTTGGTTTCCACAACACATGGCCTGTCATGTGCTCTGCCACAAAACCAGAGCAAAATCCCTGTCAGAGCCCAAGGGCTTCAAGATCCTTATTTGCCATTGCCTTATGTCTGGGCACTATACCAGATGTCCAATAGGCATGATGGCGCAAGTGCTGGAGAAGTACTGGGGCATATTTATGTGCTTTACACAGCTCCAACCAGCTGGATCACCCATGAGACTGGATGTGGAACGCTGTGGAGAAGAAGACAGAGGCCATTGTGCTAATACTGCCCTGTCCCTAAGCCCCTGGTTTGTTTATCCCACGGGAGGGTTACTGCAGGGCATTCTGCCTAGTAGGGGAAGAGCATTAAGGGCCTCCTGGGTTGAACCCATGATGCTGAGCCAGCAGGAAAAGCCTTGCTTGCCTTCCAGCCCAGCCAGGGCAGCTGAGCTGTGTGGCTCTGAATCCCCCCTCTCTTCTTTTCAGGCTCCAGCAGAAAACCCCTCCAGTCATGAGGGTTCCTGCTGACCTCACTCATGCTTTCCCAGCACCAATGGGAGTGAACAAGGGTGGGATTTGGAGGCACCTGGAGCCAGCCTGGGAGTCAAAATGATTAAGCCCATTGGCCCTGGCCCAAATCTCATGTGAAACCCCTCCTCCCATGCTCACCTTCCAGAGTCAATGATCCCTTTATCAGGCAGGCAAGTTGCTAACTCCCCTCTGGCTCTGACCACTCCAAAATACCTCCAGGGCTCAGAGAGGGGAAGAAGAATACCCCATCTCCATTGAGACCTCAGCACTGCCTCTTAACTCCTCAGGTTTCTTGCTGAAGTCCTGCCTCTCTTTTATGCTGCTTCAAAAAGAAGAAATCATTATCATCTCTTTGCTTATATCCCTCTCTGCTCTGCTCTGCTCTATTCAGGCATAATGGGGTTTCTCTGAGAGAAACAGCTGATAACATCACTTCTCAGGCAAAGAGGCTCACCTCTTCCCTCAGCGGGTCCACAAGGGTCCTGGCACAGTGGCCTGGCATCCCAAAGCACAATCTGTCTCCCCAGGGATGTGTGCTTTGTGAGGAGCAATGCTTTGGAGGGTAACTGCACAAAAGCCACCAGAACACAGGGAGCAAACAGGCCCAAAGCTCTTAGAGCTTGGAGAGTGCTGCTTATAGGTATCGCTTTCCCCCCTCCCCTGAATGCATAGGAACAAAGAGTTCCATGGAATTTGGACTATTTAACATAGTAAACATTAAGCAACTTGTGGTTGATGTAAATGCATCCTTACTAGGCTGGTGAAATTCCTTGGGACCCGTCCAAGTTCACGTATAACCTCCAGCTCTGTTCTCACAGATGTCGTCCCCCTGCTCCCCTCTGGATGGTTTCCTTAATGCCACAGTAGCAGACGAATGTAATTTGGAGCAGAACAGAGCTGTGAGCTGCAAGGGGAGCCCGGTTCCTAGGTCAGGACTTGGTCTCCCATTCACTGTGACTAAGTATCGTATGCCTGGGTCCCCATCCTTTGGCAATGAAATACTTAATTCAAAGTGAGAGAGCTTAAACATGCGGTGAAAGGCTGGTCCAGGGTATTGTAAAGGTCAATGGCTGTGTTATGCTGGTGCTGGTGAGTCAAAAGCATTTGTACCCTAACTACAGGCTTTGTAGGTATAGTGGGAGGGCTTTCGTGGTTGGAACACATGTGAAAGCCCAGGGAGGTGTTCCTGGGACATGCTGGAGGGGAGGCTTTATGAGATGGTTGAGCTTATCCAGCAGCTTGCAGCTGCTGAAGGGCTCCTTGCCACATGGTCCTGCTCCTTCCCTCACATTGACTCTGTCACCCTTAGAGCCCCTGTGTTAGCTCCTTTCATTGGCACAGAACTAAATCAGACAAGAAAGGTCAGTGGTTTTCTGAGAGTTCAGTAAGCACCAGAGAGAGCTCCCACAACAGTGCAGATGGGACCAGGAAGAACTGCAGGTTTCTGACTGTTAGAGCATCTTTACCTCTCCTCTGAACCCTCACCAGCAATTCTGCTGAGACCCTAATGTGGGAATCCCAATGAGGCTTTCCTGGGAGTTAGAATCTTTAGGAGCTCTGCAGGGATTCGGTTGGTTTAGGGTATATCCTCCAACAGAAAGTAGGTCCTCAGTGAGGCTTTAGAGGCATCTAACAACAGGCAGGGCCTGACAGTTGAAGAGTTCTCAGGTGAAAGCTGAGATTTCAGGTTTAGTCAAATACATGATTTTCAGATGATGATTTCCAGGCTTTGAAGGCACAGGGCTGGATGAAGTGTCCTTACAGGTAGCATTATAAATGGGAATGGGAAGAAAAGACCTTGTCTATGACTATACTGAAGTCTTAAGCACCAAGGTTTTAAAATACGGCTTTTTCTTTAACTTGATGAATGAACACTGGAGTGAACAATACAGCATATATAAAGGGAATTTCAAAATGAAATATGTAGATTTGTTTTCCTTTGGTCCAATCAGTTCTGAGCATAATTTCAGTCTCTCAAGAAATTATCAAAATCTCTGCCCCAAATCAAAGTTTCCTCAATTTTATAGAAGTTTCAGCTAAAACAATGTTTTTTAGCACTGTGATTTGTTTTTTCCACTGAGATTTGTTAAATAAGGCAGGAACTTTGTTTAAAGTTTGGTTAAACCAAATAATCAGTTCTGAGCTGGAAAACAGTTAGGATGGAAAAAAGCCCCATCCCATCAGACCTTTGCAGACAGAGCTCACATCTGGTCCTGAGCACCCCTGTACTGTTTTTAGCTTTCTCAGCCGTAATAGCCTCTCAGATTTAAAGGGTACCTGCACATTATTGCCATTTCCCACCCTCACTCACAGGTATGTGCAGCTCCTGACTGAAGATAGAGTATTTTATAGGGAGACTTTATTGCTCTCCACCTACACTAAAGGAGGTGGCAGCAAGGTGGGGGTTGGTCTCTGCTCCCAAGGAACAAGGGATGGGCCAAGAGGAAATGCCCTCAAGCTGCACCAGGGCAGGGTTAGATGGAGCTGAAGAACAATTCCTGCCCCAAAGGGTGCTCAGCATTGGAACTGCCCATGGCAGGGCTGGAGCCACCGTCCCTGCAAGTGCTCACACCCTGTGGGGACCAGACCTCAGTGCCATGGGTCAGTGGTGGCCTTGGCAGTGCTGGGAATGGTTGGAGTGGATGATCCTAAAGTTCTTTTCCCATCTAAAAAATTCAATGATTCTATGATTGGATACATAGACTGGGATGTGCAAAACCTGTTCAGTCTGCTGAACATGTGCCATGGTGCATCCAGTTCATACAGTTAAACTCCCTCTGTCCCCCCACAAATCAATAGCCACTTCCAAACGCAACACACACTCATACTCCTTCCCTGCCCACCCTTCTGCTGCCTTCAGCTCCACAGATGCCTGCAGGCTGCTGGATGGCAGCTGCACAGGGTCAGGTTTAATGCAGAACTGCTGCCATAGGTTTTCTTTTTACATCCTCATTCAGATGCATCTCAGTAGCAAATCCATATATCCTTCCTTGCCTGGATGACTGTGTCCACTAACACATCCTGAGAGGTGGCTTTTGATGACCAGGCATTTGGTGCAGAAGCAATCTTGCAATTCCTGGGGAAAAGCTTCCTCTCCACATGGCAAGTCACTCCTAGCTTGTTTGCATCCCTCTTTCCCTCCCTGTCTTTTGGATGTCTGTCAAACAGTAGGGAGACAGAGTGCTTCCCGTGTCACGGGAGCCTGGGGCTGCACCAGGTTGCTGGGCTCTCATTAAGCTCTCTGTGCTGGGAACAAGAGGGGCTGTCATTTCCATCAAAAAGCAGGTGCTGTGTGAAGCTCAGGGCCAACCTCACTTGATCCCCAGCACAATTACACCTGGATTCCATCCCTTCAAGCCTGTGGAAGGAGGAAAAGCAGCTAAACTTAATATTTAGTCCCATATTTCCTTATAACTTCCCCCCATCCCTCTTTGTCATGGCATGGAACTCAAAGCCAGTTGCCACCATCAACACAATAATTTGTAAAGCTCATCTTAGCTACAGATGGCCAAGGCGATAGACTGGATAGGCTGATGAAATCATACCCCAAATGATAGAGCTGGTTATAGACTGGATATTAGAAACAATTCCTTGCCCAAAGGGTGCTCAGGCATTGGAACAGCTGCCTGGGGCAGTGCTGGAGTCACCAGCCCTGCAAGTGTTCACACACCGTGGAGATGGGGCCTCAGTGCCATGGGTTAGTGGTGGCCTTGGCAGAGCTGTGGTTGGACTTGAAGAGCTTAAAGACTTTTCTGACCTGGTTGATTCTATGATTCTATGGCTCCCTCTTGCTTGCCCCGAAGATGACTGAGGGGACCTTGGGATGGACAAAGAAGGGAGAAGAAACTTCCCTTCCTTGCCTTCCATCAACCAAATGAATTATTTGTCTTCTGACGTAGAGGTTCAAGTGGATTGAACAGAGCTGGGCAGGAACTCGAAGTATGAGTGCAGAGCAAATAAAGCAGGACCAAGGGGCACAGCAGGCTGATAGTGCTGCTCAGCTCTGGTCCCCTCTAAAGGAAGGTTGACCACATCTCCATCAGGTAGCAGCAGACTTGACTCTCCTCTTAGTCCCCCCAGCATAGATCATATTTAGTGTGCTTATTTTCTGTTCAAAGTGTCTGAGATAATGTGAACTCTGCTACAATACGATGCAGGTATAGCATGGATGTGTGTGTTGCAAGCCTGTTGGAGGATGCAAAGCCTTCCAGACCAGGTTTGGAGCAGCACATGGGGTGACCAGAGCCCATCTGGGTGCAATCTCACCCTTATGGGCTATGGGGTGGGGTAACAGGATTGGGTTATCCCCAAAACCACATCTCCAAGGGAGCAAGTTGAGGTGGTCTGAAGCCAAGCCAGGAGCGTGGGTGAAGCAGCGTGGGCAGGAAGGGATGCAGGGCTCAAGCAGCCTCCCTGGCCCCCCTTCCTCAGCAGTGTCCGTCCATCCAGAGTTTCCACTTTGGGGAACATTCCACAGTTTTAATGCATTATTTTTTATTACTAAACCCCAAAGCACAGAGCTGTTCGCCAGGAGGTGACATCTGGCTAAATAAATAACAATTACTGGCTGGTCCAGCACATGTTTTGTTTCGACTGAAACTTTGCTTTTAATAACTACAACACAGAATATAAATATGCCCGTTGCATATTCAGACACACACACACACACACACAACTGTTTTTTGTGTTTGGAAAGCCGAGTGAATTCCACATGAAAGGAAATAAAACACAGAGCTTTTATCCATGTGTTTCAGTGATTTACATCTGAATAAAAACGGTGTGGATGTCATCCCGCTTATTTTTAGTCATTTTGATGGCAATACAAAGAAGACTGAAAAGAACATTTCAATAAAGTGTTCCTGACCTTGTCTAGCCCTGCAGATGACAACTTATTTGCTGCTGTGACCATTATATTTGCTGTTGTGACCATTATATTTGCTGAGTCTGGAACAAATAGAAAAGCAGGTAGTGAACATGAAGATTCTGGGTGTCTGCTTTAGTTTTGTATACAATATAAAGATTCCTCCTTCACTGCTATACTTTCCTGCTCACTATGCATGGTACATCTAAGGAGTATCACCTACTACCTGTCGTAATGGTAAATGGTAAGTTTGAGCCTCCAGCCACTGTCAGCATCAGTGTGAATAAGGACATGCAGCTGGGATTAACAAAAGATGAATAAACAGAGCTGGAGGTGTGGGCAGAGATGAAATGGAATGGGATGGGGTGTGGTGGGGTGGGGTGGAATTTCCCTGCATCACACAGTGGTCCAGGCTCAGAGGTAGTGCTTGAAACACAAGTTTTTACTTGATGCACTGTCCAGAAGACCCCAGGCCTACTGCAAAGCATCTTTCACATACATCATTCATACAGGCAAAGGAAAGCCTGAAGGTTCTGCTTCAACAGCTGGAACAACTGGAAGGAGAGTGAGGAGCTTGCGGGTCAGTCCTGAGGTGCACCCTCTTCCCAGTGTGGAACAGGAGCAATGAACTCCAAAGGCATGAGGTGAGAAGAACTCCTCTGACTTTAGGTAGAATAGGTACAGAGAAAAAAGATGGTCCTTGCATGGTGGAAGGGACATTAGCAAAGGGAGACGTGGTAAAAGGATGATCATGTAAGCAGAAGAAAGAGACAAGTCACTTAATTCAAGCTGGAGATGGGGAGGTTTGCAAGAGAAAAATGATAATGTATAGAAGAGGTATCTTCAGATGGTTCTGCAGCTTTGCTCCATGATAAATAGATATGGAGGCTTTGAAGGAGTTTTAATTTTATCCCTGTGCCTGGCAAAAATGGTACAACCACAGTATGGAAGCCACCAAAAGGGCTTCACTCCTGATCCAGGAAGCACAAGGGACCCCTCAGTGATAAGGGAGAAACCATCCTGAGCCAGCCTCCAAAACCTCCCAGCACTGAGGCTGTAGTGGGATGTGTGTTTGAGATACACATCAGCTGTTCAGTGATGCTCTGCCCATCAAAGAGGACACTCAGAGCTGAAAATGACCCCTGGGGTGAGGCTGGAGTAACCTCGAGGAGATCAGAGGTGTCTTCAGAGTGCCTTTGGAATCTCTTTGGTTTTAAGGGAGAAGAAAGGAAATTTGAGGGGTGATTGTCCCCTCTGACAGATGTATCCTGCAATGAAAAAGCCTAAATGAGAGTGTCCAGTTTTAGATGCTCTGGCTTAGCTGGAAGATTTGCATGGGACCAGCATATACGATGTGCAGGAGATCTGTGTCCTTCCAGCGTTAACTTTCTGCTTGGGCAACTGAATCCCATCATGAAAACTAAATGAGTATGAAAATAATCTCTTCATATCACACCACAGCAGCCTTCCACTATCTGAAGGAGGCTACAGGGATGCTGGAGAGGGACTCTTCATCAGGGACTGTAGTGACGGGACAAGGAGTGATGGATTTAAACTTAATCAGGGGAAGTTCGGGTTGGATATAAGGCACAAGTTCTTCCCTGTGAGGGTGCTGAGGTGCTGGCACAGGGTGCCCAGAGAAGCTGTGGCTGCCGCATCCCTGGCAGTGCTCAAGGCCAGGTTGGACACAGGGCCTTGGAGCACTCTGGTCTAGTGGAAGGTGTCCCTGCTCATAGCAGGGGTTGGAAGTGAATGAGCTTTAAGGCCATTTCCAATCCAAACCATTCTATGACTCTATGACTTTATATCATAGAATTACAGAATGATTTGGGTTGGAAAGGGCCTTAAGGATCATCTTCCTTCATTCATAAGCTGATTCTGAGCTGCCTTATGCCTTACTGTGTTCAGAGCAGCACTCAGTTGCAAAATCCAGATTGCTAAATCAAAGCCACCATGTCACTGTTCATTCCCACTTTCAGATGATGCTTTATCAAACTAAACCCTGCTGGGCAGGGGATCATGAGGGCACCCAGGAAACTGCTGGACATTGTGATCAGGGTAATTAACACCATAACAAACCCACAGCTCCCTCCAACAGGCTGGACTCTGGGATGGGAGCGAGTGCGTGCACACACCAGTGTGCTAAATAGGTAACCAGATGCCAAGGGGATGAAAAGCCAGAGCTGCAAAGGGCAGATAAAAACTGTCTCCACTCAGTAAAAAGATCTGTCTTTGCCCAAGTGAACAGTGATTTTACATTCATTAGAGTCTTAGACAACAATGCCCTTTATTCCCTTCATCCTTTCCCTGCTGTACCTCACATCTTTGGCAGGATTCAGGAGTTTCCTTCCCATTCTCTGCCTGTTTCTCCTTCCCACTCTCTGCCTCAGTGTCTTCAGAGTCTTCAGTGTCTTCCCACTGATTTGAGAGATTCTTCACCCTGTGCTGACCCTGCTCACATCACTGACCTCGGGGCAAGGAGAAGTGCTGCGCCTGCCACTGGAACCTGCTGCCACTTTATGAGGGCATCAAAGGCTGCATCAGGCACAGGTTGAGTTTCCATGGGGCTAACACCCTGTTTGCTCAGGTAGGGCTGTCACTTCACACCACGGCAGAGCAGAAAGTGGAGGCAAAGAGAAAGGGGAAGCTGTGCATAGACTTGCAGAGATGGAATGAGGCATGGGACCACAGAATCCCAGAGTGGTTTGGGTTGGAAGGCACCTTAAAGCTCCTCCAGCTCCAACCCCTGCCATTGCAGGGACACCTTCCATAGAGCAGAGTGCTCCAAGCCCCTGT